>VDFB02000003.1:272248627-272269155 GCA_007258455.2 Sequoia sempervirens | reverse complement strand
TTTTGAGACCCATAGAAAGAATTTTTTTTTTCTCATTTATTGTCATTCCAAAAAAGATACAAATGAAGGTGCAGTATATGTATATGCCACAATCAACCTATGAGTATGAAAGATAGAAATAAAAGTGACACAATCACAACCAATTTTTTTAATGTATTATAGATCAACTAAATGCCCTTTTATCAATTAAACATGTTTTACACTGCTCTCTTAGATCATTGGAATTAGTTATGTAGTCCTAAATGTTTTCAAAGTTCTTAGGATCAAGGTTCATTAATTCATTATCGATTTGATAGCCTTTTACTTCAAGTTTAGTCCCATACAATTTTTTCAATTTATTCCAAGCTTCATAAGAAAATTTACATGTTTTAATTTGAAATTTGATAGATCTTAATAAATTAAGCTACAAAGACATTCAAGAACTTTATTATGTTCAAACATCCATTTTATCTTCTTGTCATCATCTTTAGGTTTTGTATAGGAGTGAATTTGCACCCCTGATGCAAATTCCCTTATTACCCTTCTCCATTTTAGAAAACCAGGTTCAAAGGCTTAATTCCACCTAAGCCTGTTGCTTTTGTCACACTTGGCGCCTGTTTTGAGTGTCGGTGGAAGCATTTCTGTCGAGGAAGCCCACACGGTGCGTAGACGTCCATGTGGCACTCTTACGCCCCTAGAAGATTCCTATGGCTGAACCTGTAGAGGCGTTACACTTCTCATTGGGAGTCAAGTTGTAATACCCCCTTCAGCTGATTGAACTGAATATGGTCATTTTTTTCATTCCCTCCTTCAAATTCATTCCTTGAACAAACATTTCATCCTCTTAGCATTCAATTGATCTTCTACAATCACTCCACAAGCTTCAACACACTCTCTTGCATCCACTTCAAGTATTCTAGCAACATTATTGCACTCTATTGCAACAAATACACCACTCCATCACTTCGGTAGAGAAAATTGGGGACAAACACCATTGCAACAGAGGCTTGAGTACTCTCATTTTCTCCCCCAAGCAGCCTTGAGTGCTCTTGGTGGAGGTGTTAATCTCCCTTTCCTCTCCTCTATAATTTGGTTGAGTTAGCACATTTACTGTTTTGTAGTGCTTTAGTGCTCTTTAATATATTGTTTTCTTTATCTCACTTTCTTGGCTATCTATGGAGGTGGAAACACCTAAATGGGGGTTTGACTGAGGCAGGCCCCTATACAACCACCCAACATTTTCCTCTTTCTATAAGTAGGAGTACATGCTTTCGAGGAGCTAGCTGGTGAATAAACTCTTCTACAAAATCATCTTCGTCACCCTAGCTTTGGTATATTTGCTTTATCACATTCACTTGTACTTTTCGTATTTCATAGTGTTTGCTCTTTTAGAAGTCACTAGCTAGGCTGCTAGCTTGTTTTTCGATAGTTCACATTGTACTTTCGGTCCTCTGGTCATACAAACGCTAGTGCACTTGAGAGACACCAACGTGTTGCGTTGTCATCCCAGAACTACACTGTCGTCCTTAGACAAAGAGCTATTTGAGGTTGTAGGACTTTATAGTCCTCATCATTCTCACCCTCATATCCTAACACCCCATTTAGTTGAGGTAAGTTAGGGAAACCTTTTGCATCTTGGCCCTCCGTGACCTGGGGCCTTGCACGTGGAGGTCCCCCTCTCTTACATTTTTGGTTAACCTGACGTGAACCAACGTTTGTTCATCCATTGTTGTTGATACCTCTCTCGTGTACCTCGTGATTGTTGTGTTCCTGAGTGTTGTGAAGGTTTATGAGCATCACAACCTAGTCCACAACTTCTAGGTATATCATTAGGAGAAGTATATGACACCTCCCGATGGAAAGGACAAAGGTTTCTATTGCTTTATCTATAGGCTTTTTCTCTAGTCCTGCCGTTAGTGTGGCCGCGTAGGAGTAGTTTTCAAGGAATGAGATGGGATTCGTTGACGAGATTGACCACGTTCCCACTCCCCCTGCATCTCCTACACCGTCGTTGGTAGACGAGTATGAGGCCATTCAAATTCCTGTAGAGTATGTCTCTGCCCTCACTAAAGGGCTGGGTGACTTAGAAAATCACTTGGAAAGAAACCCAAAGATGGCTAGAGCCACTTGGGTTGTCAGTGAATTAAAAAATATGATGAATAAAGATCAAATAGGCATAGAGATTTTGACTAGCCTTCTTGGTCTCGCTAAAGTGTGTGCTCCTCCGAAAAAATTCTAGCTTTGTACAAGGAGCCACTTTCGAAGAGCATGAGAAACAGTTAGGAGTATCGATGCCTCTCACATTCGTTTATATGGCTGATGCTATACCCTCTATCAATATCCCTTTTGTCTCTGAAAAACTCAAAACTATCAAAGTAAACAGGGTCCCCTTGGGCTTTAGCTTCACCCCCTTGTCACCTCTAGTGGTGGAGGTTTTGGGAGGATGAGTGGTGGGGACTTTGGTAGTGGTGGTGGATTCAGAAGCGGAGGTGGTGTTGGTGGAGGCGGCTCCGGTTGAGGTCATGGTGGTGGCTCTGACGGAGGCCCTATCGGTGGCAATGGCTCCAGTAGTGGTTTTGGCGGAGGCCATACAAGTGGCAGCTCTAGAGGTGGCTTTGGCGGTGGTTCTGGAGGAGGTTCCTCTGGCCCTCTATCTTCTAATGATCCCATTCTGAACACTCTTCTTCAGAATATGGGTAAGATGCAAAGCTAGTTAGTGAGTCTTTCCCAAGCCTTTGCTTAGCCTATCTTCCAACCCTTCTTTCAACATATTCCATTGTTGGTCACGATATTAAACACTCCCTTCCCCCAAGGAATGGATATCCTTAAATTTGAAAAGTATGGCTATAAAGGTGATCCACAGACACACATGTCTACCTTTAATGCCCTGTGCAAAAACTTCTTCCATCATGATGCGTTGATGGCTAAACTATTTCCCCAATCCCTCAAGGACACAATGCTCGAGTGGTACTGTTCCTTGCCTGACAATTCCATTTTCTCATTCGACCAACTTGTAAATCAATTCCTTAGACAATTTCAAGCAAACATTGGGCCGAAGATGACCTTTTTTGATCTCATCTAATGTAAACAAGGAGATAACAAAAAAATCACTGATTTCATAGTGCGCTATCAAGCACTTCTTTCACAAATCTTGTATCAGTTGTCCAATTTTGACGTGCAGAAGGTATTCATAGGGAACTTACAAAGGCCTTAGCAAGAGAAGTTTTCCCTTATAAAATACCCTTCTTTCGCGCACTTGTGTGCAACCTTATGAGAATACCAATAGATGGTTGTTCAGTTCGAGGGATCCTCCTCACACTCCCGTTATAAGGGAAAGTCCATCGTATCAATCTCTAGGAAAGGTGAGGCCATTACGAATGTAGTTGCCGCTACTGATAACAATTGCCTCAGGCATAACCAAAATTTCACAAAGTTATCAAAATCCTATTCTTCTATCTTGCAGAAGCTGTTGAAGGATAAGATCATAACTTTATCGATCCCTAAGCCTATTAAGGAGCCTTATCCTAATTGGTATGATGAAAATACTTATTGTCAGTACCATCAAGTTAATGGGCATGATATCGAACATTGTATGCGGCTGCATCATGAGATACAAGACCGCATCAAAGATGGTACCATTTGCCTCGATGGGAGTAAACAAAATGTTAAAAAACAAGTGGTGAAAGCTAATAGTGAATTGTAGATATACACGGACCCGTTTTTGTCACACTCTCCTAACATTATTGTAGATCCCACTGATTCTACTACTCAACCCAGGGCCTATGTTAAAATGGTTGTGGTGACTTCCATTGCTCCACCTACACCCAGTTCGCCAGACATTACATTCACATCACAAGATTTTCCATTAAACAATAAACCCTCACCTCTCTATATTCCCACTCGTGTCAATGGTAACATTATGACGAGAGTCTTGGTAGACCTCATAAGCCACGTGAATATCATCACTGAAGAAACATTAGTACTAAATTCATTACAAAAGGAAAAATATGAAGAAACATTATCAACCATCCATACGCACGATGGTATGTATCTTAAACCCTACAAATCGATAACTTTGTCCGTCCTGGTTGGACCCAGGGTTGTTGACATAGTTTTTGATGTTATCCCATAGTCATATCTATTTAGACTGAATCTAGGCATACCTTGGCTAGCCTCCATGAATGGAATCACCTCCGTTATTCACAAGTGTTTAAAATTTTCCCATGAAGGTGTCGTGCATGTAGTGCATGACACTGGATACCAGCCATTGGTGTCCCGTGGTGGATATTCGCTGGATCACTTCTAGCCCTACCTAGTCGATTTGATTCCTTTGAGAATGGACCTACTTTACAAGAATTATGTGAAGTATAAAATTGGGGGTCAAGGATAGCCGAAACTGACCCTTCCTATGATAAAACAATTAGTTGCCTCCTCTTCCCAAGAGGAAAAGGAGAAGCCTATACCGACTGCTCCCTCTTCCCAAAAAGGAAAGGAGAAGTCCACACCAGCTCCCTCTCCTCCCCACAAAGGTAAAGAGAAGGTTTCCTTCTCCCAAACTGCCTCATCCTCTCCCCTTTCTTGGGAAGAGTATTGGATGAGTTAGCCCAGGGGCTATCCGTTGAGTCCAATGATTCCTCCTTGGCATAAGCCCAAGCTCAGGATTGCGGATCTCCCAAATGAATACCTTGGACCATGGTACTACTTATACAGTAGAAAGAAAGGTTCATGAAGGGAATTCGATCCACGGTCTCATACCACTCCTACTCCCAATGCAACAAATAGGAAGAGGCCCGCTGCCAAGGCTCTTGAGCCAACTCCTGCTACTGCTCCTTAACCTATTCCTCCTGCTCTCGTTTAGGAATCCGTTCCTTTGCCGAAAATGACTGTAGTGAATGTTCCCATGGTTGAGCAGGAGCCTTCTATTCCTTTGCAGCCACTGGCCTCTAGCTCAAAGAGTCATAGAAATTTCCTTGCACGCAAGCACAAGTGCTGGCGAAAGGCTCTCTTGGCTGAGCAGGCCACCTTACAAAAGGAGGAAGAAGAAGCGACTACCTTTGCTTCAAGGCCTCCTACAGTGTTGCCCTCTTCCCCTCCTTTTGCTTCTCTTTAGTTTAGCTTTGCATCACTTATGGCTTCCTCTGCGAGTGTGAATGCACCTAACCTCAAGGGGGTACATGTGTTCATCGCTCCTTCGGTGGAGCCGCCTTTGCTGATGTCCATCTCGGATATCCAAACTTTACCAAAGCCTGTGGATATGATTAATACTTCGGTTGTATCCGCTACGGTTCTTTCCTCCTCTTTCTCTGCACCTTTAGTCTCGTCTATAGGGAGTTCATCTCCTTCAACAAAGAAAAGGGTGGAGTGTGGTCCTTTCGACAACAAAGGACGTAAGAGGATTCTGCCTTCCCCGCAAGGTGGCCCTGTGTTGACTTGTTTTGTCTTGGTGACAGAACCAATCCTAGCTTCTCCTGAGTCTGCCACTACTCCTAAGTCATTCGGTGAGCCTAGTGGTGACTCTTGGGCACAACTTGCCCCGTCCACTGAAGTTAGACATGATGCTCTTGTGGAGTGCATGTTTAACTCTATGGATGAAGTTTCAGCCTTATCAGCGATCTTCGTGAAGTCACTAACCTAAGCTCCACAAGAGCTCGGTGAAGAAGACCTTGCAGGGCCTTCTTCCTTGGCCCTTGTTGGAAGAGGGCTAGATGCTCCTCCTCTTAACATCCCACCATTGAAAAATCATCCTCCTTCCCCCTATGATGACTTAGAGTGGGAAGTGGATGACCTCTTGGCCGATTAGTGTTAGGAATAGACCTCTTCTTTTTCTTGTGTGTGTGTGTGTTTTGTGATGTGTTCCCCTATAATCATGTTTTGTGTGCCTGGATGACCTTCGTCACCCCTGTTGGTGCTTGGATACAGGTGTGGTTTTTTTGTCGTAAACCTTCTTCTATTTGCATCATCAGTCTTCTATGTTTGTGCTTGATTTTTGATAAATTGGGGATGATGCAAAGCATTGGGGGAATTTAGGCTTCCCTTCCATGTTGACCCAATTTTTTTTATTTTTCTTTTTTTTTCTTGCATTCTTCCTGATCTAGTTGGGGATTGATGATCTTTCGCCTTGCACCATGGTTACCTATTACTCATATGAGCTCAGATAGATCTAACCCTGCTAAACTAGATCCCCCTGTGCCCTTTGTTTGTGTTGGCTTTCTCTTTATCTTTTTCTCTTCATTGCTTGAGTTGTCCCTTTCATGTGCGACAATTCCTTTCTTTAACATTTTGATCTTCAGAAAGCACATTTGTTTCCAACAAATCCTTTCTTGAAGATCTTCGCAAACCTTTCTTTAGAATCACATTCTCAACTTGGAACCCTAACGAAACATGTTTCCTTCATCACAGATTCGTAAAGAAAGGACTTGGAAACCTTCCTCTGCAGTGGGAACAACTTTGACCTTCCCCTCATGTGGGGGAATATTCTTCCTCTCAAATTCGTTGATGAAGTGAACATCTTTCGAAGGGATTCCTTAATGATGGATCGCTCTGAAAAAGAAAACATCTTCTTTTGAATTGTGCGTCCCTTGAGTGGGCCCCTTCTTCACAGCAAGTTCCTAAGGGACCCCCTTCGAAAGATCTTATCTCAAGTGAAATCATTTGTGTCTAGCTTGGGGGCATCCTGATTAGACCTCACCTTTCAAACAATGCTTCCCTTGAGTGGACCCCTCTTCTTTTGAAGGGTTCCCGAGGGAGCCCTTTGAAATACTTCCTAATTATTGACTGTCTGCTTATTTGCCTACTTGGCCGCTTCCTGACTCTGTAGAGTCCACTTTATCAAGTTTCCTCCATGCTAGAGTTTTTGGGGGATACCTTTCCTGCAAGATTGAGAGCCTGTAGGGCGCTTCCTTTGGGTTTCCTCCATACTAGATTTCTTGGGTGACACCTTCCTTGCAGTTCTGCGGGCTTGTAAGGTGCTTGCTTCACAGGGTATCCTCCATGCTAGAGTTTTTGGGGGACACCTTTCTTGCAGGTCTGCGAGCCTATAAGGTGCTTTCTTCAATTTCATAGTTTCAAGTAGCTATGAAGTCCTTCACCTTCCCTACACCTTCAATTTTTCTAGATCATGATCTGCTTCCTCGATGGTTCAAGTATACATTTCTAACCTTACTCCTTCCTTGATTTACTTTAACGAGCACTCATCAATACTCATGCTCGCTAAAGTGGGGGAAAAATGTATAGGAATGAATTTGCACCCCTTATGCAAATTCCCTTATTACCCTTCTCCACTTTCAAAAACCAAGTTTGGAGGCTTAATTCCACCTAAGCATGTTGCTTTTGTCACACTTGGAACCTATTTTGAGTGTCAGTGGAGGCATTTCTATCAGGAATTCCCACACAATGTGCTTACGTCCTTGGAAGATTCTTGCAGCTGAACCTGTAGAGGCGTTACACTTCTGATTGGGAGTCAAGTTGTAACGCCCACTACTATATTTGACTACAAATTCTAATGAATGTTTGGTGACATATCAACAAAATTATTGTCAACTTACTGATGCAACACTAATTTAAATTTTGTTGCTGGATTTTTTTCACTTTAACGACCAATTATTATATATCGAAACCACAACCCAACATCGTTGGTCAGCGCCACAAAAAATGTTGGCAGTGTTTGTTGAAAAATCAACGTAACTTCATCCATCTATACGTCAAAACCATAACCCAACATCATCGGTTAGCGCCACAAAAAATGTTGGCTTGTCCATTGCAAAATCAACGTAACTTCATCCATCTATCGACGAAAAAAATCACAAAATGTTGCAAAATGCCCATTTGAAATCGTCAAAAAACACCAAATGTTTGTCCATTTTTTGACAAGGTGGAGCAAACCGTCATTGCCATTACGACAAAAACTACATCGTGTGTACAACAACCTCATCACAAATTTTTGTGGTTCGTCGGGCTATGTTCGTCGAAATTGCGACAAATCCCTGCAATTTTTAAGAAAAAAAAAATTGTTCAAACATCTTCCTACTAGTAGATTGGTGTGTAGATTGCTCATAAGATGTGAATTTTTCAAACAGTGAAAGGATGGATGTTTTATGATGGGAACCTGTCTAAATGTAATTAGGAAAGGTGCATAAATGCTTGGAAGGAGTTTAGAAGATTAACTGTTTGGAATTGTTGATTGGGGCAGGCTGGTTTCTTTGTGCAAAATGGTAATTTGAATGTAGAACCAATATTCTGATAAAACAGTGTTTGAATTATGATCTAATGCTGCTTTATTGATGTTACAAATGATACCTAAGTGTTTGATAGAGACTTGAAGGCAGGTTGAAGGACTTGATGTATTGAGCAAAGAGAATCCTGTGGAAAAAGGCATATAAATTACAAACCAAGGGGAAGTCTGATGGGTCAATGATTGGTGAGTAAGTATTTGTGTCAAGAGCATGTTGTTCAAGCTATTTGAGTAAGTGATGATTGGATTGTTGTTAATTAGCCTTGTAAAGTAAGTTTCTAAGATGAGTGGATTGGTACTTGTAGAGAGTATGGACTGATTTCAATGATTCAAATCTGGTTATTGATTGTTACAGACATTTTGATGGTGGATAAGTTGAATTGGAATCTATTAAAGGGTTTGAAATACTAATTTGGTGTTTGTGATGTTTGATAGCCTTATGGTTTCAAGAGGAATTGATGGATTTTTGGTGAATGAAAGTGAATTGTTGAAGTTTTGTGTATTTGATCTTCTCCTGATTCTATTTGGGACTGAAGTTCCCTGATAATTGAGTGTTTTGCTATGATACTCTTCTTCAATGTCTTCTCTCATAGTGGAATAAAGTAAAATATGTTCTTAACATTTTATAGGTAAAAGTTAGTGTAAAGAAAACATACAAGTATGTTGATGCCATCATTGAATTGCACACCAAGCTCACGAATCAAAACAAATATTGTTCCCACAATGTATGAAGCCCACCTGATTACATTTGAGTTCAAATAGAAATTAAATCCACAACTAATGAGTTCAAATAGAAATTAAATCCACAACTAATGATTTCCAAAAAGTACAATTGAGTTCAAATAGAACTAATACCAGTTGTGTTACAAGGCTCTCTCCTAGACCCCTCATACCTAGACCTATTTTGAACCACGTACCAGTCTCAACCTAATTCTTGTGTTGAAATGGTTGGGCTCTTCTCTTTTGTTTATGCGCTACATGAGTACATCCCAAGTTTGTCTAATCCAAACTCATATATCCCCAGACACGAGATCCATCCGTGGATAGCTTCCCTTGCAAAAGTTGCCATCCAGGGTAACATATGAGATGTGTTAAAAAGTAAAATAAGTACAAAGGGTAACATATTGAAGCAAATAGAACTAATGAAATATTGAAAAGTGCATTACCTTATTGAGCTTCTCTTTGTTTCGAGAATAGTTTAATATTCTCTACTTAACAGGGCCAACCACGTGATGGTGGAAGCTCATTTGGCCCCTCCCCCCCCTCACATCTCAATTCCCCATACCCGGATCATATAACATTAATCATTCATTCATCCATTAATATAACATATAACATCTTACTCATTAACCTGTACCACATCTATCTTGCTAACATATTCACATTCATTCATTAACATATAACATTCATTCTTCACTTTGGCATATTATCAAAATATATTGTCATAATATGATACAATCACTTTTTGTTTTTCAGAAGCAAAAAAAGAAGTGGAGTATGTACTTTTTCTAAATCATATGTCCCCGCCTTGAGTTGTTCTACCCTTTGCTCATGATCTTAATGTATTCCTAGTTGTGTAATCAATGCATGTGGAGTCGGGCCAGTAAGGGGGTCTCCCATGTAATAATAAAGAAATGTTAAATTGATATGTTTTATTATTATTGTTACAAGTATTTCATTAATTAAAATAACATTAGAGTGGTGCTCTTTACTTGATGGGGCCACATCATGTTCCTGATATTGTCTTATTGCATCATGCTCAACATGCTAAACACCCTCTAAATCCTCTGGAGTTGAAACACGAAAGGTTACATTAATTAATACACCAATTGCAATTAAATATGTTTAAAAGAACATTAGAGTGGTCCTCTTTACCTGATGGGGCCACATCATGTTGATCATGCTCTACATGCTCTAAAGTTGAAACACAAAAGGTTACATTAATTAATACACCAATTGTAATTAAAGATGTTTAATTGCATTAATCCATACCATGTTATGTATAGCACATGAATACATCCAGTACATGGGATGCACACCATGACCTTCATCTACAGGTTGTGCTCCACCCTCACCAGGCTGCATTCCAATTTCATGTGCAATATTATCATTGCTTTCCTGTTTAAGAAAAATAGGCACATGATTACTTTATGGTGGAAATTAATATTGAATAGATTGCACAAGTATTCAATTTTAAATAAACTTCATTGAGTTTATTTACTTGCATGTCGGATGCATTGGAAGCTTGTGTTTGCCCAATCAAGAGTCTTAGGCATTCAGCCACGACTCCATAGCCTTGCTAGAAGGAAATCATTAGGTCCTCTTATGTGGGAACTCTGTTGAATCCAGAGCCCTTCATTTTTGCATAAGATCATGAATTTTACTTCTATGGTGTGATAAAACCAAAATTGTTTGCAATTTATCATTTGGATGCAATATTTCATTTATTGATACTTACAATTTGTGCGGCTAATTTCATATAACCACCAGAGCCAAGTTTTTGCTGCTTGTGTTTTTCTAGTCTTGCCTTTGTTGCCTCCAATGTGTCAGGTAGCCTATGAATAGTTTGAAATATGTTAGATTATGTAAAAAGAAAGAGTAATTAGTATATAATTACATTGTTGATAGTATCACATACCTTCCTTGGCCCGGTGGTGTCTTTCCTTTTTCCTTTCCAGCCTTCTCCTTTCCATCTGACACTAGGCCCTTCCACTCCCTCTCCAAAATCATGGGGATGTTCTCTCAGGAACGCCAGCCCTCCATGCCAAGTCCCCTTCGCACATAGAAATGGCCCAGCAGTTCGTATGGTCTGCTCAGGTCGCTCAGCCGCCACCATGCAATGTCATTCTTTGAGTTCTTGGAAAACCACCAGGTCCCACAGTCCGTTTGCTTTATAAAACATTTATTTCTAAGCAAAATGACTTCATGGGATTGGTTAGTCAAAGAGGATCAATAAGTAAATTTCAATTGATTATGGCGGCGGTCAAATAATTAAAACATTTTAAAGCACTTTGGGGCCTTCTACTTTTATGGGAACTAAATCATTAGTTACCAAAAATGCAACGCGCTAATGTTCCCGTGACTTGCATTATGGGAAGATCTAGAAATGTCAGCTTAAACATCACTATCCCAGTGGCCTCGTGATCCCCAAGTACGTTCCTTGACGCATTTGTTCGCATGCGTTTGTTACCGTGAGGTAATTCACCCAATGCCTCCTCAGATGTTGTGTTGCCAACATTTCAGACGACAATATAGGCATGTATGATGGGGTCGGATGATTTGATGTATGCGTAGGAAAATCAAGATCGACACTTGTACCAACCCCCACTCCTTGGGAAACACCTATAGTACCCTGATCATGGCCAACAACATCATGAGGACACAAAAAATCTTGTAAAAACAACACATAGTTTAGTTCATGACATAAAGAGTACAAAAATATGTCCATGAATGAACTTATGTTATAATTAAAGATTCACACAACTTCTACTTAAAGTTCCATGCCTCTCAACAATAATATTTTAAATCTCTATCTCAATTCCATTTGAGGCACTATGAATAACAATTGAAGGATTTCTTCATTGCATTTTTTTGGTCTCCTTATCATATCCAGGGTTTGTGGAATATGCGAGTCATCATCTATGAGTAATATGGACCCAGATCTCCTGCATGCTTCCTCACCGTTGGTGCCCTTTCCCTCGACTATCCGGACAAAAATAAATACAAAACATTAATATCGAAATTAACCCAATAAATCCATGAAAACATAATAATAAAACATTTTTCTTGTATCTAATTTGTACAATTACAATGAGGTAAACCTATCGGGTAGAAGTACCTAAAGATGCATTGTGATCTGTGCTCTGGGCCAGAGCCTCCCCCCTATGATCAATGTCCCACTGTGACAAAAATAAAATATAAAAAACATTACCGAAATGAAACCAATAGAATTACAAAAAAATACTTAATAATAAAATGGTATATTGGAGTCATTAATTGGAGGTTGGGTAAAATGGTATATAGTACGTACCACCCCCATAGTAACCATGTTTTTATCTATGCGATTCAAATTGTAATTGATTAGCAACTCTTCCCCTACAGTTATTGATTTTATCGCACATACAAATACACAGTTTCCCTCACATGCCTCAAATATGCAATTGGGTTGCTTATTTTTTGACCTAGGTCATGTATTGTTTATAAACCCTACAATATTCCCTGATGCTTTTGGCCTTCCGTTAATGTACATAGCCACTCCTTTATTTTGATCTTTATCTTTTAGTTGTATATAATTTTTTGACAGTGCATACCTACACATACTTCGTGTATATCGAACCGGCTGCATCCAATCTTTGTAACTGTAATAGGGTCTGACATACTCCATCAATTTAGTAAATTTTTCATAATAGATCTTTATGCCGTCCATGCAAAATAGGCCCAAACCATGTAATGACGATGGTGCTATGTGATATATCCTCTCGTTGACACAAAAATCAATGTTTATGTAGATGTTTGTACCTCAAGGGAACCTCGATGTCGCCTATGCTCTTATCATCATAAGAACAAGACCCCCCTTTAGCATGAAAAAATTCCATGCGTTTATGAAATTTTCTTCTAATCTTTTGACCTCTAGTTGATCTTCCTCTTTTAGACCTACTACATGTCTCGCTTTCCTCTTCTCTTCTTGAATTTCCCTCGCTCAAGGAAGAAAAATCTGACAAATACCTATTTGGTGGTACCTGCACTCATAAGGATGTTGGATGAAGTTCTTTCATGGTGATGTGATCCCAAGGTATGGGGTTGGAGGATTAAAAACCAAGGTTGTCACTACTAGTCAAATGCATGTGGAGGTAACAATAGTTGTGAATGTATCAATAAACCTTGTAAGGGTCTAATGATCAAAGATCACTTGGTAAGCATGGGAATGGTTTGTAGGATCACCAACCTTGTGTTTGCAGTTAGAAGGCTAAAAGTCAGTTTTTTTTCCTTTAAAAAGACTCTTGTATCTTTTAGAACTTCGAGGGTGGTTGAATAAAGAATAAGTTCAAGGAAAATCTCTAATTTTTAATCATTTTTCTTTAGAAATCTTGCATTTCCAAGAATTGTATAGAATTGTACGACCTTGAAGGCATGGTAGAATGGCTGGATATGGTAATAATCTCAATCACCTTCATGTTACATCAAAGTTCATGCATTTTAGTTAAGATTTGTGTGAGTTATTGTGGATTTACTTCAGGCTATGTACTCCCTTTCATCAAGTGCAATGGAGTCGTAATGGAGATAAGTACAAACCTTAATAAATGGAGATAGTTGGCTTGCGTAGTTGAAGTGGGAAAACTTGGAAAACTTGGCTATTTATGCTAATTTCCTTGGCTCATTTCTGCACTAAAAAATGGAGACCCCTATCAAACTAAAATGCACAAAGTCAGAAGCGACATTCTCAGGGTTCATTTCTGACCAGCGATTGAAGAACATTTTCTAGAATAAGGATATTTTGTGCCTTGAAGCGGTTTGGATGGTCCTTGGGTGGAAGTTTTGTTTCTTTGCTAATAAAACTAAAGCGAATTTAGATATATCCTCTCATTTTTTGGCATCTCTGTTGGATTTGAATATGCCCAAAGCAAGATGCTTGGTGCTCTTGAGGATGGTGTTCATGGCATCGGTCTTGGAGGAGGCTTTGAATGTGGTGGCAGTAGCAAGGCCCGATGTGAGGATTCCCTTCCTGGATGACATAGTCAAGATGTTCTAGCAGGGTGCACAAGTGGAGTGACAACCATTCATCCTAGATGTGGGAAGATAATAGCTAGTTCGCCACCGAAATTGGGCATGAATTGGAGTAGATTTTATCTACAAAAGGCTGGGCATGGTTGAGGTGATGGGCCTATAGTGGCTCAGAGACTTTGCAAATGTGGTTGAAACCACAAAATTTTATGATGAAGCCGAATGATGGGGAATAGGAGGCAATGGGATTTCCTGATGCAAATGTTGTTTTATGAGCCTACAAATACTGGCTTGTCCTAGTATCATGTACAAATTTTGTATTTTGACTCAAATTAATATATGCAACTTGCCTACGTTTTACCTATCAAAAAAAAAAAACTGTAGTTCATAGGCCAAAAATCACTTATAGTCATTGTCCCTTGGTCGATTTTCCCTTTCTAAGTGCCCTCACCTCTTGCTCTGGCTTTCCTCCTACTAAATGGTTCCTAGTATTCCTCCTCCACTCAATGGCCTTGCAACACTCATCCGGTGAAGTCTCACAACTCTCCACTCAGGGGCTGGATGGAATGGTTCTTGGAGCAACTCTCTAGTTAGGGTCTCAATGCGGTATGCTATGTCGTGCTCCTACGCACGGGGCCAAAATTCAAAATATATAGTTTATATATATGCTATGTCAACATATAGTTTATTTTATTTTCTACAAAATATAATTTTTGTATGGTGGCTTGCTGAGCTTATATAGTTGGTTTTCTCTTTCTTTATAATTTTTGATGATTTATTTCCTATGACATGATTGAATATTATCTACAATCCTAGTGATTTTTAAAAAGGCTTATGATATGTGATGTTTAATCATGATGGATGTCTAAGAATCAATGATTGAAATACTACTTGACTAAAGATTGAGCTATCTAATATTTTGTCATTTAAACATCATGGAAGAAATGCTTGCAATCAATATCTTATTAATGTAGCCTACAAGGTTTCTTTTCCTAGTTTTTTTTGGTCCTATTCTTGTTGTGACTTATTTTTTTACATTGGTCTATTACAGTAATGGGGAGCATATCTAGTGAATTGATTCTTTTAGTCTCTTTGATTCTTATCCTTGTGCATAACGAGTTTTCTTCTATTCTATGATTCATTCATTGTTGGTTTAAAACACTCATTACAACTAACATGGATATGAATTGTGATGTGGGTGTGAGAAGGGATTGTTGAATATGAAGGAATGGTTTAGGAAACTCCTTAATCCAAATGAGTCATTTTCTTGTCATGGAATGTGTTAAGAGACTTTAAAATTAATATATTCAATCTAGTTAATATTGACACATCTAAAGCATTCCAAAGGCACTTCAGAGATATGCTATGGCATAAAGAAGATTGTTAAGGTGATGTCAATTCTTGATCCATTAGAGTAGGAAAACATAGATGCTGTAGACACATAAAATTGTCCTAGGCTTGCAACTCTTGATTATTCAACATTGCCCCTTTCATTCTTAATAATTAAATAACTTTTAATTATTTAATTATTTTCTAAAGTCATAATTCTTCTATTAATTAAATAATTTTAATTATTTAATTAATTCATTTTTATCTTTATTCTTCTTCTGATTAATTAAATAAATTTTATTTATTTAATTACGTCACTAATTAAGTCCCCTTCTTCCACTGTTTCACCCCACCCATTTCACCATAATGTAAACAATTCTATTTAATTATTTAATGTCTATTGGCTTTTTCCATTAAAATTCCAAATAAATTTTATCATTTATTTAATTTGGTCCACTCTCTTGAATTTTGAATTAAATTATTATTTAATTCGAAATGATTCCTTTTGTCATATTCCTCCATAATTAAATAATATCTCTATTATTTAATTATTTACTGGTCACCTGGAGTAAATAAATTTTATTATTTAATTTCTCCAGCAACCTCTTTGTCTGTGCCATCTTATCTTCCAAATTAATTCTTATCTTTTGACATCTCATTTAATTTCGACCCTTGATTGAATTATCTTATAATTCAATCTTGGCCCTTCATCCTTATCATTTTCCCTAATTTTGACCTAACCCTAATGCACATAGCATCATTCAATCTTGATCATTGATCCTAGGGTTTTTATCATCTTCTCATCCTGGCCACACATTCAAAATTGCAGTTTTTATAAAAGGGCAATTTTGTTCTTATTTGGGATATCTACATCTCTCAACTCTCTTGAATTCTTGCACTCTTAGTCTCTCATGTTTAGATTTCAATTTATGCTACTAGTCTTATAGTCATAGTCATTAACAGTCATAGTCATTTTAGCTCATTGTAGGGTCATTTTTATTTTCTGCAAATCCTTCAACACTTGCATAGGGCTTAGTCTTTAGTCATAGTTGCTCATAAATCTGAGGGCTTTGTTATTTATCTGCAAGCTAGGAGGTGTAACAGAGGTTAATCATGGAAGGTGGAGACATAGGGTAACACTATCCCTTTTGTCTTCACATCACTTCCTTTGTGCCTTGTTATTTTCATAGGAATTTTGATGTTATTGTGCTAACCCACTTAATAATAAATTTCTATTTTCCCTTGATCACATTGGTGAACCCGACTGCTTTTCTCGTCATTTTTCAGACGCTGTACGTATTTTGTCAATTTTGCGTGAAACAAGCAGCCAGAAGCCGCACGCAGTTCCGCGCCAATCGCGAAAACGGTTTGAACGCCAAATTTGTTTCGCACTGCAAAATCGAAGTTGCATAAACGACCGAAGCTGTAACTCGCCAAATCGGTGCCGCAAGAATCGCCAAATCGACAAGAATCGCCAAATCAAGTCAGCAGAATCGACAAATCGAACCGGCAGAATCGACAAATCGAAATAAGAATCGACAAATCGAAGGCCAAGAATCGACATTAAATCGAAATGCGAATCGATAAATCGAATGCGAATCGACAAATCGAAGCCGCGAATCGACAAATTGAGCCGTGAACTACAATCGAAGCCGCAGAATCGCCAAACGCAGCCTAATCGACAAATCGAGCCGCGAATCGCATAAATCGAAGTCATGGAATCGACACAAATCAAGCCTTAACTGCCTCGTAAAAATTTCTACTGGAGGTTCTAATTTTCAGATTTTTGGGTTTTTCTATTTACTGGTTTTCTGGTTTTCTATTTCTTTTCTTTGTCTTTATTCCTGCAAGTTAACTAGATTAGATTTTTCTTGTATTACTAATCTTTTCTTGTAGCGTGTGGCAATCCTCATTCGTGTGTCCAAGACCATTGCATAAGAGACTACTAATTCATTGTTTGCAGATTCGAATGTCAAAGAAGGAAGAGACAAACATTGTGCTTGTTTTTCATAGATTAGCAAACATTTGATTTTGGTGCATATAAAAAGAACACATGTCTTCTTTGGTTGATTGTGCTTGCAAGATGGTAGGTGAGTATGCTCTCACTTGGTGAAAACCTTGTGATCAGAAAACCAGACCCATCTTTATTTGTTAATTACCCTTCACGATTTGGTATATCAGAGTATCCTCTCCCCTTGCACATTTGTGTGATCGTGGGTGTAAGAGAAACGGTTACTGACTCTAGAACTTGGGCCTGTTCTGGTGGGAAAAAGTACTCACCCCAGGACGACTCAGACCGGTAGCACCCTGACACCGAGGGACTTCCAGCCGGTATATAAAAGTGGGTTCTTGGGGAAATCCCAAGAATCACGAGCGTGGTTCCGACGAGATGGATCCGAAAGGGGACTCTCGCCGCATGGATCACGCCCCACGAACGGAATGCCCGAACTAAAAACTCTTGTGTAGTAAGCCAAAATCCTTCTATTTGCTAGCGCAGCACCGGTCGGTGTGAAGGCATCCACACTTTCGCAGTTTGTAGTAGATGTGATCAGCTCGCCATGGGAGTTTCATGGGGGTTGGAAGCTTGGCTGGCCTGAGAAGAGAGTGCACTGTAAGGGGGAGCCCGTGCAGCCAAGCTTCTGAATTCACACGCTACAAATATGCGGTTGGGGAAACCCACGTGGAATCTAGTGAATATTGTCATGGCCTAACCTAGGATTGTACTTATTTGATGTGCGATTGGTTACACCCAAAACATTATGCTTGTCAAAGTGCTTGTCGGATTTTTTCAAAACATTATACACAACATTCACAAATCTGGACACAAACAACCGACCTTGGACAACTCATACTTTTCAACAAGACATCAAAATCTCAGTCCTCATTTTGAACTTAGACTCGGCATTGTCCATCATAGTTCTCATTTGGCATCTAGCTTGGCATTGATCATTTTCCTTAGTCAACATCTTCATTGTCCATCATAGTCCTCATTTGGCATCTAGCTTGGCATTGGTCATTTTCCTTAGTCAACATCTTCATTGTCACCTTGACATTTGACATTTTATCACCTTGCATTGGTCATTTTCCTTAGGCAAACGTCATTATCACCTTGCATTGACATACTCCAAAAATTAGTGTCATAACTTGTCATCTTAGTCTTCATTATCATGTGGCATTAGTCATTTTCTTTAGACAACATTGTCATATTGCATCCCTTATTATCCAAAAAATCCAAAAACATAGTCTTGCATTGTCATCCTTTATCAAAAAAATACAAAAACATAGGCTAGTGTCATCCTTGCATTTACTTATCATTCTCATCATCCTCATTTGAGCAAATCCCTTTTACGGCTGAGACTAGGCTTCAAAGACAACAACAACAAATGGCAAACTTTGGACAAGATTCCAATCCCAACATCGACAATAACACTTATGACACAAACCAACATTGGACCTTTTCTGACCCATTTCACAACATGAACATGCAACCTCCCATGAACATGCCATCTCCATCAAAAAACATTTTTGAACCATTCATACAAAGAGACCAAAATGGACGAGTATATTTCAAAGACATAGAAGCTGCCAAGCAAAATCCTCACATAGTCTCCTTTGTAAAAAAATATCTCTTACGTGACCCTCAAAGGCATCTAGCCATGCTTTTGGACGAAGGGGCTAAGTTACCACAAGGCTTTGACATAAATACCTTGCCACCATCCATCTACCCTCACCATCAACAGTCACTTGACATGAATCCTACCAATAATTCACAACAAACATCCACTTATCACCCTTATCCTAACCTTGACAAGGGAAGTCAATTGTCCACTAGTCCATTCCATACCTCCACGTCATATTTTGACCCTTCACCTATCAATTCTGTCCAAGTCCACATGCCTTACCAACCATCTACCAACACATGTCATGTCCCCACATCATACCATATCAATTCGGCCCAAGTCTCCACGTCCCATTTAAGTCAACCTTACTCCAATCCAGTCCAAGTCCCTATATCATTACCAACTAATATAGTCGAAGTCCCCATGTCACATCATATGCCATCACATCCTACTCCACTCCAAGACTCCATGTCATATCCGGTCCAAGTCTCCATGTCATACCCTAGTCCTTCACATACTAGTCCAATGCAAGTACCCATGTCATATCCTAGTCCTTCATATACTAGTCCAGTCCAAGTTCCCACATCCTATTCTAGTCCTTTGGTCATTAATCCTTTTCAAGTCACCCCCTCACAAGCCACATGTAGTCATGAAAATTCTATCATAGTCCAAAGTCAAATCCCATTTAATAAACTTGAGGATACATGTCAAAATGAAAGCCCAAAGCATGACCTTATAATGTCACCCTCATTTCAAGAACAAGGTAGTTCATCCAATGACCCTATCTTTCAGTCCATCCATGAAGTCCTTCAAGACAATCATGACATCCAGAACACACCTCTCGTTGACAACGGCTCTATTTCTGACTATATAATCCATGACAACCCCATCTTCGAGCAAGACCCTACCATTGACCAAGAAGTCCAAAATGATCCACTCATTGACCTTTATGCAATTCATGATCAAACACTTGCCGACCCTATACAAGCCTCGACTATTGACACTTCCTATGATGAGACACTTGCCTTCATGGGACACATAGATGATATTCCTCCAGAACAAGAATCTTCCACTAAGGACATGCTTGCATATGATCAAGTTATAGCTAAAATCATTGGACTCTATGACACTAAAAATAATGATGGCTTTGACATTGCCTTGAAAGCACCAACAAAGTCATTTGAACTTGACATGTCGCATGATCAGACGAAAGATATCAGTCAAGAATATGGCCAACAAGACAATGAAGCTAAGACACTTTATCAATTAGGGGCATCTATCTTTGTTAGAGCAGGATTTCTTGCAAATGAAAATATTACAAGTGATAGTGTCCATAGACATCATGATGGGTTAGCATCTTGCTTTCAAAACAATAAATACCCCATTGCAAATAGAATCTGTCAAAGCATGCAATATCAAGGCAAAGGACTAGGTATACACGAGCAAGGCATTCTTGAACCAATACAGCTTCAGGGAAATTACAGACATCAAGGTCTTGGTTATTCCTCAGACAACAAATCAAATGATGTCAGTGGTACCTCCTCGATATTAGGGGCAACTTTGTCAGAAACAAATGTCAAAATGGAGTCCATGAGAAATCCTTGTCATAAGATTGCTGCCAACACTCCCTCCACCCACACCATGAACCG
>VDFB02000003.1:272192338-272248527 GCA_007258455.2 Sequoia sempervirens | reverse complement strand
AAGATGTAGGACTTTAATTACAACAATGAACAATTTATCTTCAAGCTCCCTTCAATCCTCTTCAAACCTAAAACTTGCACATTCAAAGATAGGGAAAATGTTGGGCCATTTAGGGGTTTGCCTCACTCAAACCATGTGTATGTGTTTCCACTTCCACAATAGCAATGTCAATGATAAAATGATAACAGAAAGGAAGGAATGATGAAATCAGAGAGTGTTGCAACTCATCACCCTTAAATGGCTTCCTTGAAGGACTGAAGACATGTGTATCACCTCAAATTCTTGATCTTGCTTGCTTGATTTTCTTGAATGCTTTGGAGACCTGCAAAAGTGTTAGCCTTCACAAAACAATGATAACATGAACACACATTAACTCACATACCTGATATGACATGATGTTAGGATCTTGAATTTCTATAATAAAGCTCTAAAATGTTGTCCTTTACTTGTATGATAATGCTCTTGATCATAAGTTCACCAATAATTTTTGCTTAGATTTCAAATGATGCAATAAGTAGGTATTTATAGGTATTTCTCTAATTTTCTGACAATTAAATCCCGAAAGCTGACATTTGAAATTTGAATGTTAAAATGGCCACTTCAACATATTAAAAATTGGTCCCCTATAAAATAGGGGGCCCCATACGCCCATGGGCATATGGGCCTCAGCCCCATTTTCCAAGACACAATGTATCAGGGGTAAAACATTAATTACATGCATTTGTTCAATGCTTGCAATTTCTTGAAAAGTGGTACAAATGGGCTATAGAATGCATAATTTAGGAAATTAGGGACTCAATTAGGCTCAATAATTTAGGGGGAGAAAAACATAGTGTGAAATTTTCGAGGGTGATAATTAACAATACTACATGGATTATGTGCCTTGCTCGCACCATATGTTCATTTTATTTATGTTCAAATCAACTATAGAGAGGTCCTTAATGTAGCTAATTGTTCTTAGTTTATTAACAATATTTAGGGTCAAGATAATAGATTGGGTTTGGTTGTCACCGTTTTTGG
Source organism: Sequoia sempervirens (assembly GCA_007258455.2). Taxonomy (NCBI): domain Eukaryota; kingdom Viridiplantae; phylum Streptophyta; class Pinopsida; order Cupressales; family Cupressaceae; genus Sequoia; species Sequoia sempervirens. The sequence goes on along the minus strand of VDFB02000003.1, from coordinate 272,247,507 downwards.
TTGTCCATTTTATTTACTTGAACCTTTGGGAACACCCTCCTAATTCTAAGATAATATCAAAGTGTAGGAGAGAAAGCCCAATCTCATCAAGCTAACCTTCAAAGCTCCATGTTTGGTGGATGAGAAAGTTTTACTTTCACGATGAAAACCCTAAGCCCTCAAAGCGAAATATTATTTTAGGAAGTGAAGTATTTTTGGAACCCACCATGTTGCAACCTTGGATACACATGCATAAGGAGGTGTGTTGATATATTGATTGTAGTGAATATTTCCACATGACCTCACATTAGGGTTAGTTCACAAAATATGAAGAATATGATGGTGGGAAGGTATACTTGGGTGATGATTCTCACCTAAATATCATTAGTTATGGAATATTTTTTATAATATTCCTTGATGGATGAGTGAAGGGGGTCAATGACATATTACATATCCTCAGTTTAACATAGCCTATAGGCACAAAGACGTTTAGATGGTGTAGTGAGTTTATTGGCCTCTTGGTCCCTCATAGTTAGATTTAAATGTTGGTGGGTTTCCATTTTTCTCTTGTAAGGTGTTCAAAAAGTAGGAGAATGTTAGTAAAAGGTGTCTCAACCTTACATTCCTAATGTTAATTTTAATATATTTGCTATATAGTTTATATTTCATCTTTAAGTATTTTTTATTCTTATGGAGGGTTTGCATCCCACTTGGAAGCTTACTAGAGTTTATTTTTTGTGATTTTTGTCTTCTAATGAGGATTTAGGCATCCCACTTTGAGGGGTCATGGATTGACCATGTATCCACATCTTGGGGTGTGTCAAATTTCACCATGGAGTTACATTTGATAAAAAATTTGATGTATAAAAGAATGTAAGAAGGATGTCACATTATAATCTTGACCAACATTATGATTGGTTGGTAAACTTTTTATGTAGAATCTTTGAGTAGGTTGAATGAGGAAAAATTGGGGAACCCATGTTTGGATGGTCAAATATGACAAGTGTGATAGTTATAATATGTCACTTGAATATGCTAAAACTATCCAAGATGACCAGGACCAAGAAGATGACATTGGAATTTGAATGTGATTTTGGGTTGCATAATTCTTGTGGTTTTGTTGCTATCTTTACTAAGCCATTGTGATTTTCAATTTAAATTTGATCATACTTATTTAGTTCTTAGAGTTGTATTTCATGTGGTTGATTTATAGGTATTGTTACACTATTGAATTTTCTCTTGATTTACATGTTTGTGATACTCCTACAATAGTCTTCTCTATAGTTGTATTCTATTCCATTCAGTTACTAATTAATATATTTATTTACTTTGGAGTGTGGGTATTTTCTATCAAAAGTGTTTTCCCCATATACATTTGTGTTATGGTATATTACTTTTTGATGCTCATATTTTTTTCTAATTTATGTATTTGTAGATTAAATAATTTGCATAATATTCTCTTCATTAGATTGGTGTTGGAAGAATCTCCACATACTTATTTCCTTTCAGTCTATATCCAACGTCATTTTAATCCTATGTAATTCTTTTAAATGAATATCATATAAATATTTTATAGTATCATCTCTCTCTTAAAATACGACATGTAGAGTCTTTGCATATGTTTCCAATATAAAATTAATAGCATCATACACTAGCTTGTGATGATCTCTTTTAATATATACTACTTTTCCTCAATGTACAAATTTGAGGCATTGATGCAAAACAAAAGGGATGACATTACATTGTTCAATATATGGCCTTCCAATTAATACACTAAATCAATAAGAGGATATTATCATGTGACATAAAAAGGGAAAATCTTTAGGTCCAACTCTTGATTATGTAATAGTACATTCCAACGTTCTTATTAACATCACATTATTCATATTCAATGAAACTTCCAAATGTGCATACTCTTGGTGCCTAATATGAGTGTTAAAAAATACTTCTTTACTATAAATAATATATTGGTTCACTAGATCAATAAAGAACTTCAAAGGTGATAAATGCTTGAAATTACATATTATGTGTAATGCACCATAGTAATTAATTGCTAGGATCTCCTCCTTAGAAAATGTAATCAATGGTATAGTAGTAGGAGAGGAATGTAGCTAGACTCAATATTTCTCATAAAATCTTGTTTAGGTAACATATCCTCATCTTTTATGTTTTCATCTATTAAAGATGCAGGACAACTGAGAGGGGGGGTGAATAAGTTGTCACAAAATTCAAACTTAAAAACTCCAAAACATATTAATTCCATAACCACATTATCTTTCATTCAGTATGAGCATGAAACATAGATAACAGAAAGTAATTCAACGCAGCAAACACCATATTTTTACATGGAAAACCCAAGGAGGGAAAAACCACAGTGAGGATTAACTCACAATATAAAGTAGTTTCAAACTAAAAATAAAAGGCTCACTTCCCTGAAAGGACTCACTGTCCAAATACAAAAGCTCACTACTTATAGGGAGGCTCACTGCCTACAAAAGATTGATAAAATAAAATTGGGCTTTACAGCCAAAATGAATTGAGAATAGTGCACCTAACAAGTGTTGATGCAGTTTCAGTGATGCTCAATAGACTAATTCAACACACTTCATCCTTTTCGCTCACATCCAACTGCTTTATTAATTTTGCATACACGCACTTCTACTCGTTTGTCTTTGTCTTACTTGACTCACTAAAATTGTCCAACATATTCATTTATATACCTGATCTTTCCCGCAAACATCAATTAGGTCGGCCTAATTAGATGCATTTCATATTTACCAAAAATACCAACTGTCAACTCCAATCATTCACAAAATATTTCAAGAAGATAATTCAAATCTCCAACACACTACATTATGTTGGCAAGGACCTAAATTAGGTGGCACATATATCTGCATAGCAAAATTAATTCACTGTATCATAATTACCCCAAGAATTCAGCTAGGAATAGACTTCAAATGCAAAAGGAAATAAACATTTTGTACGAGCACCAAAGCACGTAATATTCTGATCATGCATGCCTTCAACAACCATAAACAATTTCTCACAACTGCAAGCATCAACTACTAACTGTTGGGGAATGCGGACTAGAATATCAGAGAGTGTAGCTCGAATACCGATTCATATACTAGACCAAAATACTGGATCAAGCATTGTCTTCAACTTGCAGTCACAACATGGTGACATCAATGACAAAACAAAACTATAGAGATAGTCAATCTTCTTCATTTTTCCAACAATCTCCCCCTTTGTCATTGATGGCAACATGTAAAAACTTCTCCTTCAAACTCTCCCCATACTCTACTCTAACTCTATCCATACTCTAATTCTCTCCCCCTTTGACATCAATGGCAAAGTGCGGCCAAAAATGATATAAGCAAAGGTTTAAACATGGTGACTTCAAAAATCAAAAAGACTTCCAACCATCAAAAAAGTTTCAATCAGCTTCTTTTTCTTCTTCCCTTCCACAACAAAAACAATAGAAAGTGAACACTCAGGATTCAAGTAAAAATGACACTCTTCACCTGAAACACTTTCTTGTACCTTTCCTCAAGAACTGGACGTAATTTCTTCCAGTTAAATGTAGCTGAATCCATTCTTGTATAGATGCTTTCCAATAAGCCCAATAGAGTAAAAGACGGTGACCAATATGAACTCTATCTTTCAACATCTTTTATGTCAGAAAGTATTATGGAAAGATGTTCTAATCGAACATCAACAATCTCCTTAAGAAACTAGAAGGTTTTTATCACATCATCTCTCTGTCTTTGTATAACAACCAGTTCAGCTTGTAGTTCACCAACTCTCAATCTTTTCTTTCCTTCTTTGTCTTCAAAGATGTCAAAATTATTTCCAATGTTGTTCACTTCAGATTCAATTGCTTCAATTTTACTTCTAAAATTATCTACCACAGTAGACCACCGGAGACAATACTTGTAAATATCAGATATTTCTTTAATGCATTTTTTTGTTTCCACGATCAGTTCAGATAATCTCCCTTACCTCTTTTCAACCAAAGATTCAAACTTGCATCCTTCCAAACCTTCAAGCAACATCCTTTCTTCAACAATTTCAACTAGATTTTCCAGCAAGGAATCAAAAATAGTTGATATAACAATACCTTTCTGAATTAGATATTCTACCAAAGCATCATCAATCTTCAGTCTATCAATAGGAGAGGTTGCACTCCATAATTCACCAATCTTCTTCAACTTCCCCTTAACTATCATAGACTAGATGTCATATGAGGATACTTTTTCCTTTTCTTCTTAAATGTCAATGATATCTTTAGTTATAACTTTCCTCTTCTTTGATTCCGGAGGGGAATCACTAATGACAACCTCCAATTCTCTTTTACTAGAGGGAGAGCCCACCTCAAATTGACTCAAAGCAGATATATTGAAGCAAAGATTTGTTTTTAGGGATGTGAAATAAGATTTGCACATACTTGCATTATCTGCCAATGCTCCCAAATATCTGTAGACTTGTTTTCCAATAGGAATCCCAAATTCCCATACCACATTATCTTTTCCTAGTAGGGAACACAAAAAGTAAAACACCAAGCATACCAGCAAAGATCCAAAGCGAAAAGGATAACCCTCAATTACCGCCATCCAAACATTTTCAGAAAGATTCTTAAGTAACAAGCTACACAATTTTATTTTTTTTGTTTCTCCTTGACCATCATATGTGCAATATAAACAGCAATGGCCGATGTGGAACCTTCATGATTTCTAAAATAGATCTTGTAAGAAATTTCATATGTAACATACCTTATATCCAAATCCTCAAGAGTGTTTATCAATAGAGCTTGTGGGTCTTTACTAATGCCAGTCAACTCCTCCACATCTTTGTACTTCACAGTTTTCTTTCCAGGAAGATCCCCAATACTGCATAAGCCAGTAATTGCCTCGATCGCTTCCTTCGTAACTAAGTAGAGTTTGTCCAATACAATACTTCTATCCTTGAAACGATTCAATAAGAACAAAATAAACTCCTTGTTCGACAACCCATGAAAATTCACTCCACAAATCCATACCTAGGGTTTTGATGTTTTGTAATTCATTTTCATTCAGCCCTAGTTCCATTTCCTTCATCTTCCTATGATCAAATTCTTCTAACTCAACTCCTTTCAACTTTAGAGGGATGACACCACCTGATTCTCTATCCATTTCTATGCTTTCTTTAATTCATTAATTGAGACTTATTCATTATTCGTCTTCCCTTTTTTTCAAACAGAGAAATGAATTCTAGATTACCTGAGTCAATTTCTTTGAAATCCCTTCAAAATTGCTTCACGCTTGCTTCAAGATCACTTCAAGGCACCTTTTGAGTTCTTCGAATGCATAATTAACTGAGAAGATTCACAAACTTCAACTTAAACTTCATTGAATTTACCCTAAACGCATAAATGCGGTGAATATCAAAAAGTTGCTAAAAACATTCTTCTCAGCACAAAAAACCCTAATTAGGTCTACAAACTTTCATGCCAACATTTTTTCCTCTGGTTCCTTTTCCAAAACCTCTGAATACTCATTTTTCACATTCCATCCTCGTGCCAACCTCTGACACGCCATACATTAGGGGGTTTTATAATTTTTCTGATAATGCTCCCCCTAAGACCATGCTAGGTCTAATTACTGAACAAATTGTTTGTACCAGATGAGGGCATAGACCCATCAGTAGTTATAGGTTTTTATTCTTCTTCCTCTTTCTTCTTCCATATCTTATTCATCTCTTGTTTCATCTCTTATTTTTCAATCTTCTTTACCGAATCATTCTTCTCTATTGGAGCAGACTGCTTTCCTTTCTTACTTCTGCAAATCTTTGAGATATGTCCAAGTTTATTACAATTGTAGTAGACAACACTCTTTTGATTAGTCTGACCTCCATTACCTCTCGACCTACATTCATTTGATTTGTGTCCAAATTTGTTACAGGTATAGCAGTAGCCATTAAAGGATTGATTCATTCTGCCTCCATGAAACCTATTCCTCATTACCCGACTTATCATTCTCACCTGAGATTTGCATTTGGTAGCCTTATGTCCAAAGAAAAAGCCAAGAAATTGATTCTAATTCATCCTACTCCTGCATTTTGTTGCTTTGTGACCATATTTATTACAAGAGAAACAAATACCATTGAAAGAGGGATACCTTTGTGCATTAGGATGTCTCACAGGTTGTCTTCTTGCAAAATTCCTCTAATTTCTCTTCTGCTTTCCTTTGTCTTGATTAATTTGATTCACCTTAGAACTTTCACCTGCATCATTTCCCAAACCAGTTTTATCTTTACTTGATTTTTGTCCAACAAGTAATTCTCCAAGCTTATCGGAGCTAGATTTGAAATTGTTCTCACAAAGTTTTTCCTTCTCCAGTTCAATCCTCAAGTTAACTATCTCTTGCTCAAGTTTAGTGCATTCATCAGATTTATTTTGCACCATTGTATTCAGACATTCTTCAATTCTTTTATTTTCTTCTACTGACACTTTCAGTCCAATTATCTCTTGTTTCAGCTGCTCACTTACTTCTTTATGTCTTTCCTTGAATTTCTTTAATTGTTCTTTCAGCTTCTGGACACATTCATTCGCATCATCAAGATTCTCTTTCAGATCTCTATTTTCTCTTTCCACTTTGTCAAGATCCCCAAGAGCGGTTTGAAGCTCTCCTTTATCATCCATCTAATCAACCTTCAGGATCCTCCTCAAGCAGTTAAGCTCAACACCAAGGAACCAAAGCTCTAATACCAATTGTTAAAGATGCAAGACAACTGAGAGGGGGGTGAATCAGTTGTCACAGAATTCAAACTTAAAAACTCCAAAACATATCAAATCCATAACCATATTATTTTTCATTAAGTATGAGCATGAAACATAGATAACATAAAGTAATTCAACACAGCAAACACCAAATTTTTACATGGAAAACCCAAGGAGGGAAAAACCACAATGAGGATTAACTCACAATATAAAGTAGTTTCAAACTGAAAATAAAAGGCTCACTGCCCTGAAAGGACTCACTGTCCAAATACAAAATCTCACTGCTTACAGGGAGGCTCACTGCCTACAAAAGATTGATAAAACAAAATTGGGCTTTACAGCCAAAATGAACTGAGAATAGTGCATCTAACAAGTGTCGATGCAGTTCCAATGATGCTCAATAGACTAATTCAACACACTTCATCCTTTTCGCTCACATCCAACTACTTTATTAATTTCACATACACACACTTCTACTCTTTTGTCTTTGTCTTACTTGACTCACTAAAACTGTCCAACATATTCATTTATATATCTGATCTTTCCCACAAACATCAATTAGGTTAGCCTAATTAGATGCACTTCATATTTACCAAAAGTACCAACTGTCGGCTCCAATCATTCACAAAATATTTCAAGAAGGTAATTCAAATCTCCAACATGCTACATTATGTCAGTAAGGACCTAAAATAGGTCGCACTATATCCGCATAGTAAAATTAATTCACCGTATCATAATTACCCCAAGAAGTCAGTCAGGAATAGACTTCAAATGCAAAAAGCATTAAACATTTTGTACAAGCATCGAAGCACATAATATTTTGATCATGCATGTCATCAACAACCATAAACAATTTCTCAAAACTGCAAGCATCGACTACTAACTGTTGGGGAATGCGGACTAGAATACCGAAGAGTGTAGCTCGAATACCGGTTCAAATACCAGACAAAATACCATATCAAGTACTGTCTTAAACTTGTAGTCACAACATGGTGACATCAATGACAACACAAAATTGTAGAGATAGTCAATCTTCTTCATTTTTCCAACATCATCATTATTATCCATATCATACACTTCAACTTTGTGTAGATGACTTGGAAATACATTTGTGTAAATTTATAATCTACTACATGGATGTGTAATAGATGGACTTCTATTATAATTAAACCTATTAACTTTGACTATTTCATTATCAATAATTTTGTGTACCTTATGCTTGAGGCCCATACAAGTTACTATGTGATGCAACTTGATGATAGTTATAAAATACCTCATCATCGTGTGCCTTAGGAAGTGGTTTTGGGAATCAAGTGGATAGAACTAAGAGATTATAAGTAAATTAGTACTAAACAACATATTATGTTATTTTATTAGGATTGAACTATGTAATTTTTTAGTCAAAATCTTTGATCCATATTTCATGAGTAAGAAGTGTTATCAACTTGATGCATTTTCAACCATTTAGTTACCCTTTGAAAAATTGTTTTAATTTTGATAGTTTGAAGGATAAGAAGAATTTTGACTGTAAGATTCATACTCAAAGACATTATGTGCTACCAAATTGGATTCTATAGTTTTAACATGTACACAAAAATATAGAAAGAAGAAAATTTGTTCAAATACACATTGTCTTGAATTATTTTAAGTAAACCTTTGATAAATATATTTTGTAACTCAAGATCATGTAAGGGGATAATTAATTTAGAGAATACAACTAGAACCAAATAACATAATCACTAACATGCTCATTTGATCCTCAGAAACACTCAAATAATTTGAAAACTATTACTCTAAGACTCATGCTAACTTTGAATTGTTTTAAGAACATTTTAGTGAGATAATGAAATTAACTTAAGATAATTGAGAAAGAAAAAAAACACTCAATAGAATAATATTTTTAAGAACATGGAAATAACTTTCCTAATAACTTATCTTCATAAATAAAATTTAAAAATATAGTTGTATATGATCTAAGATGGGTGCTAGAGTCACGTTTTCTATAAAACATTAAAAATTGAGATGCCATAAAAGCTATAGGTTCAATGGATATGCGACAATATCAAAAGATGACATGTTATATGTCAAGAATACTTATATTCATCATTATCTTTTCCATTTGATTTTACACCCACTTTCTTCTCTACTTGATCTATTTTTTAACATAGTACATCTATGGTGGAGGAAGAAATGGTGACTAATGAAGATTATGAACCACTACAACATGTACAAATTTAGGCAAGAGAACCAATAGGGGTGGATGTAGTGATGGCTTGAGATAATGGCATGGAAGAGGATAAATACTAAAGGGAATTTAGGGTATGAGATGCAGTGCAAGGTAAGGAAGTGGCTTGGCTAAGTGGGATAATGATAGGCCCTATAGAAATGGATGAAAGAGGTTGTATACTTGGTAATAATTTGGGTAATGGGTATCTCAATAAGGAGTATAATTAGGAATTAAGACATAGAATGGAGGATAAGTGGAAGAGGGATAAGTACTAAATATTATGAGACTAGTAGCAATGGTACAATGGGGATGCAAATTGGTAGTTAAATTATTTGCAATAGAGGATGTGTTTGGTATAATTATGTGTGTAATTAGATGCATTGGTCACAATAGATGAAGTGAGAAGAAACTACGTGCACACTCTTTAATCTATATGACTTAATTAATGAGCACATCATGATATATATCTACTAGTTCTCTAGAATCTTCTTCATTAGCTAAATTAGCCAATTCATTTACAAAATCTTGATTTTTCATATGAGCATCATGATCATAATCTTCATTGGTCTCATTATGAGCATTGAAATAAACTTCATTCTCATTGGTTTGGGCCATGTGAGGGTTTAGATGGGCACTCTTTTCCAATAAAGATTAGAATCGAAATAACATGAGTATGACAATTTTACCATTACAATATACACTTTTGACCCTCATAGATAATCATAACATTAGATATATTTTTCCTTAAATTGATATTAAAAACTATATCAAATTTTATTTTAAGTTTAAAAATAGAAAAGATAAGACATTTGTCACTTTTTCATGCTTTATAAAAGAAAATTTCATTATTATTTCTTTAAAATAATTGGTGAAGTTAAGTGAACACAATTCCTATAATTCCATTATCTAAGACAAATAACTTGAATATAATATAGCTAGAAAAGAAAAAGTTAGTGTGGTCATTCTTTTCAAGAAGCATTACCAAAAGGATGAAAACGATACATCTATTAAAGGTTATTTGGGTGGAAACAAATGAAATTTATTATGGTGGCAAATACAATTTGTAAATAAAATAAAATAATATCATATTTATAAAAAGATTGAAATGTTGGTGGATAGTGTAATCAAACAATATATTATTGTCATTATTAATGGAACTCAATCAATTGAATCACAATCTTCAGTGACTTTGAAATAATGCAAAAAGACAATTTCCTATATGACCACTTCTAATATTATAAGCTATTGTATAAAAACCAAAAAACATTGATATCTATAAAATCAAATTGTTTTGATTAAAAAATTAATAAAAATAAAAACACCTCCACAAACATCTAGCGATGTTTCCTCCTCATCCCTCTAAGATTTTAGCTGTCCTCACATAAAAAGCATCAACAACAAATAATTGACCTAAATTATTTAGTCATGCCATAACCCACCCACAGTTAGATTAAACTCGGGCTAAGATTTCGACAAGCCTTAACTAATTGACTGGAGTAAGACGAGGGTTGACACGTAACCAAAGTTAATTTAAACATGTGAATAAATGAAAAAGAAATTTGAGGTTTGGGACAAGGGAATTAATACGCACATGCAGGTACCATGTATGGAAATTTCCTTTCTAATAAAAATAATCAAAATGGTACAAGGGGTTGTCGGATGGTGCTTTCGCCCTAGGATCATTTAACTCTTGTTTTTGCTTCCCTTCTTCCACCGAAGGAAGAATCCTTCTAGAAGATTAGGTTTCATTGTACAATCAATAATTTTAGTTGTATTTTTTAGCTTTATGAGTAGACAATGGCTATCTATTGTTTACACTTAAATGTGTATTTAGTATGTTGGATAGAGAGTATACTCTCAATCGTATTTGTGTGTGCAATGGGTATGTCAAAGAGGTGTGGATGGTCAATTAGGGGAAAAAAATGGTCTATTTTTTGCATATATTTGTGCACTATATGAAGTCAATTGGTAGGCCATTTAGTAAATGGTGTTGTTTGTTCAACAAAGGTCTTAATGGATAAGCAATAGCTTCAAATCAACAAGGATCCAAACACGACTTTTCTAAATCAAGAAGATAGTCAGATTTCATTACCGATAGACTCATGTTATGTTTGCAGTAGGGAGAGAGAGGGGGAGATAGGGATAGAAAGAGGGAGAGATAGAGGGTGGAAGAGAGAGAGGAGGGTTAAGGAGATAGAGATAGAGGTAGATAGAGATGGAGATGGAGATGGAGATAGAGAGATAAAAGAGAGAGAGGGATAGATAGAGATGGAAGAGATAATATATAGAAAGGAGAGAGAAGATATAGAATGCGTTAAATTATATATAATATAATTATATTTATTATTATATATTCTATAATGTATAATATATTTTTCATATAGTATATATAAAATGTGAATCTAACTAAAATATAAATATATTAAATAGTATAATATTATTGTATATAAAGTATATATTATATATTATTTATTTTATATAAATAATATATAAATGATATAATATAATATATAATAGACGATTTATATATTATATAACATATAATATAAAATAAATATGATATAATATCTAATATAAACATATAAATAATTTATATATTATTTTAATTAATTATTTATATATTATATAATTTAAATATAAATATAATAAATAATATATTAATATTAATATTATATAATAATATAATAGACTTAAAGAACACACTTGTAAGTTAACAAATATTATATATTATATTATATTATTTTATTTTTATATTGTATAATGTATATAAATATATTGGTAAGAAGGGGCTAACTCAATTGGCTAAAGCATCTTGTTGTAGGAAAGAGGTCACGAGGTCTAGTTATGTATTATATAACATCTAATCTAATATTATATATGTTTTTAATAATATCTAATATAAACATATAATTAATTTATAATATCTAGTATATTAATAAATTATGTATATATTATATAATTTAAATATAAATATTATAATATTGTATTTATAATATAAATATAATAAATACTATTATAATAATATAATAGAACTAAAGGGGTAGAGAGCCTAGCTCGATTGGCTAAAGCATCTTGTTGCAAGCAAGAGGTCACGAGGTCTAGTCTCCCCTTCATCCCCATGGTACCAAAGGGCGTAAACCAGGCACACTACAATTTATAGGGGAGGCTACTCGATTCCTACAATTCCTGCAATGTAAAAATTATAATTATAATATATATATATATATAATAGAATTAAAGAACACATATAAATAAACAATTTAACAATTAGATTTTGTATGTACTAATTTAATTTGTCATATCTAAAATATATTTATTAATCCTTATAATAATTTTAATTTATATTTAATATTATAAAATATAAAATCATTAAATAAATTGTAATATATAATTTTGTTTTCTTCCACTACTTAGCAAACAAAATAAAGTGAACTTACCTCTCAATTAAAATACATATTAAAAACCGTATGTTGAAATAGTAAGTATTGAAACTGCACAAATTTTTAATTGCATAGAAAAGTTTGACAAACCCCCAAATATAAATGCAACTAAAAAATCATGTTTTCATTCATTTAACTTGTTGCTTCTGATGTAGGTGACCACCATGTGAAAACCATGAATGACATATGCAGTGAAAAGTAAATAGGCGATGAAGAACGATCAAGATCATCTGAATCATCTTGCATGTCGTAGTGATTGTGTACACTGATGATGGAGAAAATAAGCTTGATAACTCTCAAATATGGAATTCCTTCAACGTAATTACTAGCAACCATACCTTGAAGTGGAAAGGGTACGTTGAAGAGGTGTGGAAGGTTAATTAGGAAAAAAATTGGTCTATTTTTTGCATATATTTGTGCAATACATGAGATCAATTAGTAGACCATTTAGAAAATGATGTTTGTGCAACAAAGGTCTCAATAGAGAAGTGGTAGCTTCAAATCAACTATGCATCCACTTACAAGGATCCTAATGCAGGACAAAGCTTTGAACCTTATCAGGCTGAGAGCATAAGCAGCTCAATTAACAAATCTTCCAAAAGATTTCAATTATGAATTTACCAAATAATTTTCAGAACACAAGCCACAATTTATTTAGTTTGTTCCAAAACAAAATCTACATCAAAATATGCAACTAAAAAAAGACAAAAAATTGCTTTGTTCTCTCTTGGTTCCTATCACTTTTTATTCACCAACACTCTTCCAAAATCTAGCTTTAGAAGCTATTTTTTTTTATCTGCTCATATTTCTAGCCAAAACATGGCACTTTATCCACCCATGATTTCTTTCCAACTGCTGCCAATTCTCCCTTGTTTTGGACGCCTCCCCTCTTTTTCTTTTTCAGCTGCGTTTGGTGTTTTTTTTTGTCTTTTTATCTTTTGCAAAGCTTAAAGACATTTTAAATTTTTGTTCTTTTCCCTACCCCAAAATGGGCGTTCCAACTCCTAAACTCGTGTCATTTTGCTGAGATAAATTACCCAGCTTGGGTGCCATAAATCATGGCAATTGAAATGTTCGGTTCTTATGACTTTTGAGAGTAAAAATCAAAATAAATAAATAAAATCTCCCAAATAGAGGTGTAGTTGGACAAGATCACCAAGTTTGAACATTACAACAAAAATTTAGAAAACAACCAAACAAAATTAAAATGAAAAATTTAACTGGACTGTAGAATATCTGGATGCTCTGGCATCAAACACACCGAGTATGAGAAATGTTCCATGAGCATAAAACTCATGAACATTTGGGCAAGTTTGGAATGGGAATTCCAAACTTCTCCAATTTTGAAGCGCCAACCCATGAAGCTTCATCTGGTGCATGATTCTTCCAACATACCAAATACTCCCAATATTCTTTCTTTCTTGTGTGTTTAGCAACCTGAGAATCAATGATTTGATCAATATGTTCACACTTCTTCTCTAGTAATTGTTGCATCCAATCTTGCACATCCAAAAAATTTGAAGATGTACTTTGTTGTCCACTTGACTCACCTTCATGATATTTGTATAAATCAACAACATTAAATATTGGAGAGATATCAACACCAACTGGAAGCTCAATCTCATATGCATTTGATGAAAACTTCTGCAAAACCTTGCACGGGCCAATTTTCTTCCATTTTAATTTATTGTATGTTCCCTATGGGAACCTTTCTGTCCTCAAATGTGTCATTACCAGCTCACCAATCTGAAACTCTTGTGCTCTCCTATGCACATCAGCATGTTCTTTATATTTAATGGCACTCTTTTCCAAATTCCCCTTCACTTCCTTGTGCAATTCATGAATATATTCAGCAAAATCTTCTACTACAACACTCTTTCTATTCAAATATGCACTATCTCTCAATTCATCAACTCCCCTTGGACTGTACCCATACACAATTTGAAATGGACTCTTTCCTGCACTTCGATTAATTGAATTATTATAGGCAAATTAAGCTTGTGCCAGTATCAAATCCCACTGGCTTGGTTTATCCCCAACCAAACACCTCAACAAATTTCCCAAGCTTCAATTTACAACTTTAGTTTGGCCATCTGTTTGTCGATGGTAGGCTGAGCTAAAACCCAAATGTGTTCCCATTCGCTTCCACAAAGTACGCCAAAAATTACCAACAAATTTTGTATCTCAATCTGAAATAATACTTTTTGGCAATCCATGTAACCGAACTATTTCTTTGAAAAATAGATTTGCTATGTGGGAAGCATCACTACACTTCTTACATGGTATAAAATGAGCCATTTTTTAAAATCTATCCACTACAACAAAAATTGAATCATTACCTCTTTGTGTTCGTGGCAAACCCAAAACGAAATCCATGCTAATGCATTCCCATGGTCTCTCTGATATTGGCAATGGCCAGTACAGTCTAGTGTTTTGTCTCACTCTTTTTGCATAGTGACATACTCTGCAACTTTGCACCATTCTTTTTACATATGCACTCATACCCGGCCAATAATAACTATAACTCAGTTGTGCAAAAGTCTTGTCCACTCCAAAATTTCCACCCAAACCTCCACTATGTTTCTCTCTCAACAAGTTTTCCCTCATAGAACCTTGAGGTATGCACAATCTTTTTCCTTTAAACAACATATTTTCTTGAATAAAATACTCCAACCATGGAGTTCTATCCACCCCCATTGGATTTTTACATGCTTCCCAAGCTTCTTTAAAATCAACATCTTCTTCATACAACTCTCCCATTGAATCAAAACCAACAACACTTACTCTCATTTCATTCAACAACAAACATCTTCTACTTAACGCATCAACAACTCTATTTGATTTCCCACTTCTATGTTTTAAAACAAATGAATAACTTTGAAGAAATTCAACCCATTTAACATGCTTTTGACTCAACTTACCTTGGTTGTTAATGAATTGAAATGCATGATGATCGGTGTACAATACAAACTCCTTTGGTAGCAAATAATGTCTCTACTTTTTGAGTGCTTGTACAATTGCATAAAATTCTTTATCATACACGGAATATTTTTTTTGCCTCATTTAACTTCTCGTTGAAATATGATATTGGTCTTCCCTCTTGAGTCAAAACTCCTCCAATTGTTGTCCCACTTGCATCACATTCAACTTGGAAGACTTTTCCAAAATCTGGAAGTGCTAACACGGGCTGCTCCGTCACTTTTTCCTTCAAAATATTAAAACTCCTCTTTGTTGCAGCTGTCCAAACAAATTATTTTTTATTACCCTTCATTGTTTCTATAATTGGTGCACATATCCCACTGAAATTTCTAATAAACTTCCTATTAAAACTTGCCAATCCATGGAAACTTCTTGCTTCAAACATACTCTTCGGTGAAGGCCACTCAACAATTGTTTTCACTTTTTTCGGATCCATTTTCAGACCATTGCTAGAAATCACAAAACCCAAATATACCAATTCTTCTTTCATGAAACTACACTTTTTAAAATTCACCATTAACTTTTCTTCTTTCAGCGTTTGCAAAACAGCTCTAACATGTTGCAAGTGCTCTTCTTTTGTTTTACTAAATATCAAAATATCATCTAAATACACAATTACAAACTTACCAAGATATGGCTTCAAAACTTCATTCATTAATCTCATGAAAGTGTTGGGAGCATTCGTTAATCCAAACGACATTACCAACCATTCATACAATCCATCTCTGGTTTTGAAAGCGGTCTTCCATTCATCTTCCTCTCTTATTCTTATTTGATGGTAACCGCTTTTCAAATCAATCTTTGTAAAATATTCGACTCCACTCAAGCAATCCATCATATCATCCATTCTTGGTAATGGGAACCGGTATTTGATGGTTATCTTTTTTATTGCTCTCGAATCGGTACACATTCGCCAATCCCCATCTTTCTTTGGTGCTAACACTGTTGGAACTGCACATGGACTCAAACTCTCTCTAATCAGCCCTTTATTCAACAACTCTTGCACTTGCCTATTTATCTCTTCATTTTCTTGTGGTGACATTCGGTATGGTGCTTTGTTTGGTAAACTTGCACCAGGAATCAAATCCATACAATGACTAATTCTTCTCATGGGTGGAAATCCATTGGGTAACTCCATTAATATTTCAACATACTCACCCAAAATCTCTTGAATTTGTTTTGGTATTTCATCCTCATTCTTCGCTGCCCCAACTGCTGCAAATTTGGAAATTAAAGCAAAACATGGTTTCTCCCTTTTGAATTCTTTCAAAAATTGCTTTCCAGAAACTAAGCATACCTTGGGTTTATCTTCATTTTCTCCTTCTCTATTCTTCAATGGATACAATATATATTCTTTTCCATCTTTCTTGATTGTATATGTGATATCAAAATGTTTAACCTAATTCTAAGCAACTAAAATGCCATGGAAAAACATAAAGAAACACCTCAAGATTAGCCTAAGAAATTTGTAAATGCAAAGAGGAAAAGTGTAAAATGATACTAAATAGAAATACCTCCCTTTTGCAGCTGAAATTCCTTGGTTGGCCCTTGATTTTGATTTGGTTTGTATGCTCCTTGATGGCTTTTGATACAACTAAATGAAATACTTGACTATGTGCTTGAATGCAAATGCAAATGGATGAAATTGATGGCTAGATGAGTGCATAAAATGGCAACATTTAGTTGCAAAATGGCTAAGTGTTAAAAATGCCTTAGAGGATGGGGTATTTATAGAGAAACTTGAATTCTCTAGAGAATTCAATAGTTGGGATTTATCCAACAAGGCCAAGATGAAGGGCTAAGGTGAGTCGAGGACTCACAAGCCCTCACATTTTGACATGTGGAATGTGAGATAGCTAAGGGTGAGATGATGTGTAGGTGATGTGGGAGGGAGGCACATGATGTGGAGGAAGGACAAGTACCTTGGGGAGTGAGAAGATTTCCTCAAAAGGGAACTTCTTGTCCCCAAGTGGGAGTGAAAATGTCATTTGAAGAATTTTGTAATTTCTCAAAAATTTCCATGGGAAAAGAGAAAGTGGTTGGAGAAATAAATGTGAATTAAAAATTCACATTCATAGGAGAATCTAATGGATAAGAGAGGGTCTCCTAAAAGGTGGGAATTGGTCACATGTGCATGAGGTGACAAGTCAAATATTCTAGAAGCCTTGGAAAGATAAAATGTGAATTAAAAATTCACATGGGGAGGAGAGAGACCTAGGATGAATAAAAGTGAATTAAAAATTCACATGGGAAAGAGGGTCAATGCCCAGAAAGGCAAATGGAAAGATTGACTAAAAAGTGGTGCTAAAAGTGGCTAATGACTTTGATTAAAGTTGTGCAAATACTTGATTATGATAATTAATGGAAGATTAGAGACAAGTGGCAAATGTAGGAGGATGTGACATTAATCCTTGATTAAGAGGATGCACACCCTAAATATGAATTAATTAAATTAATTCAAATTAGAGATGGATTATGGAGGATGTGACAAGGAGAGAGAAAAGAAGAATTTTAAATTGATTTTAATTCAAAAGATTAGAATGACTAAATTAAATAAATTGGTGTAATTATTTAATTTAGAGAGGAGAAAGGCACCAGATAAAGTGTTTAATTATTAAATTAAATACTTTAAGAGTCTTATGTGGGAAGTGTAATATTAATTAAATAAATTAATATTGAAAGAATTGATGAATAAAGAGGTAAATTTGATCATATGGGAGTGATCAAATTTGGGTGTCTACATTTTGCCCCTCTTCGAAATATTGTTAAAATAACAATGTTTTGAAGAAAAATAAAATGTCGGTGATGAAGAAAGTGGTAGGGATTGATGCCCCAACTTGAAAGAGGTTGAATGAGTTGTCCAAGAGGAGGGAAAAAAGGAGAGGGATGCCCCAGTGCCTGCCTCAAATGGATGGAAGAAAATGATAGGGCATGCCCCCTCGAGAGGGCGGACGGGGAAGAAACAAGGGGGGCCCAGACGACTTCTCGATAGAAAGAAATGGAAGATACCGTTGGATAGAGTGCAAAAAACTAAGCAACTTTGAATTTTGAATGGAGTTGATTGGACGTACAGTTTGCAAATGGCGGCTCCAGGAAAGAAGGGGATTAGTTGGGAGAAAAAAAAGTTAAATAAAAGGTAAAAAATACATGTTATTTGAAAAAGGGGGGAAAAGAAGGGTGAAAAGGTAATTTGAAAAATTACCTTGTCTCATTGTGACTGTAGCAATTGAGAAAAAAGGAGAGAAGAGGGAGAGGAGACGGAGCAACGATGTTGCAGGATTATGATACTGAGATCATTCACTGAGCGAATGAGCTGCGGAGACATTGGACTCACTGCGCGGTGCCCCACCAGGTGAGTAAGAAAAATCGTGCCATGTATTTTAATCATTTAGCATGTTTTTACAATAGTTAATGAAAATGTAAAAGGCGGGTTTTATGGGCGGGGTGAAATAGAAAAATGGGTAGTTTAGGTAGTTGGAAAAGAAAAAGAGGGAAAGGGGAGATGAGAGGGGGGGTGACATGCACAAAGGCGTGTCGCCAGTGAAGCCCAGTACTTGCCGACAGAGAGCCAGACCATAGAGCAAGAGGCGCAATCACCAGAGCTAGAAGTGAGGATCGCCTGAGACTAAAGCCCCAGGAGCTTGGGAAGCGGGCTAAGCCAGGTGAAAGCGAACACCCCAGAGGCTGGGGTGGGAATCCTCTGGAAGGGGGGGGTGGACTCACCAGAGAGGCTGGGGTGGGCTCGCCCCGGTAGTGGGATGGACGCGCCCCGAGTTGAGGTGGGCTCGCCCTGGCAGGGGCCGGAGTCGCCCTGGGAGGGGGCGGAGCCGCCCCGAGCTGGGGCGGAGTCGCCCCGGGTCGGGGCAGATCTGCCCCAACGCGGGGCAAGTGCACCCCAAAAGGAATCAGGGGTAAAGAGGGTGGACCACGGAGGACAGAAAGAAGAGACCACCCTAATGGGGGCAAGATGAGGATGAAGAGAGAAAAAAAAAGTAAAGAGGTAAGTAAAAGATGTCTTGGGGCCAGGAAGATTGTGTACTGATAAGCAGGTGGTGTGGATGCAGGGATTTGTGCGGTCACAGAAACATGAGCAACAGTCGGAGGTATTGACAGTGACTGTAGCAGCGATGACTGGCGTTGATCATGCGGCTTTAGAGCATGCGGGTTTATTGCACTTTTTGGAGGTGTCGGTGATGAGGGCGCATCGAGTGATGCTAACAGCCTTGATAGAGAGATGGAGCTCAGAGACATCGACATTTCGTCTGCCGATAGGGCAGATGACGGTGACACTGGAGGATGTATGGCACATCCTGAAGCTGCTGATAGCAGGGATACTGCTTAGTGATGTGGTATCGAGAGGGGTCGAGTTAGAGCATACTATGACAGTGTTATTTGGACACATCAACCTGCCTCTACAGGGTTCGCAGTTGGATCTAGATAGATGTTTGACAGTGGGGGTACCACCTCTACCTTTATTTCTAGGTGGTCTGATCAGTGGGATATTGCTACCAAATTGTAGCAGGCGGTATTGCAGTCTGAGGTTTATGGAAGTGATTCAACACATTGTTGAGTGGCGTGAGGGACAGATCGTGTGGGGTACCTATGTCCTAGCCCAGTTGTACAGGGATATGCATATGATTTGCTACCGAAATATAGTGAGTTTGACACACGCGACCCTTCTACAGGTGTGGGCATAGGAGCATATTATGGTGACGAGACCAATTGTTGTGAGGGAGGGATATGAGGATGATAGGGAGTTGGTGGCATGGGGGTATGGAGAGGCGAGAGGCTGGATTTTGCGGCACAGGAGGTCGGGAGATATGGAGGGATGGAGGAGGACGATGGATGATTTGCAGGAGAGAGACATAGTATGGTGACCTTATATGTATCGACACTTCAGGGGGTGGAGGGAGCAGACTGAGAGATAGAGAGGGTACTTTATGACCCAGTGCGTCCTGATTGGGAGTCTTCCATGCATAGTGAAGATGCATCGACCAGACAGGGTGGTGAGACAGTTTGGGCTGACACAGGATATTCCTGGTGCGCCAAGGAGGTTTCGGTGACTCACCAGGGAGTGACCATGGGGGCCCATGTTAAGACCGAGGGAGGCCAGAGTAGCATGGGCAGCGATAGTGTAGGTACCCTACCCTGGGAGATGTGTGGGAGTGGAGGATGCAGGAGTGACAGTACGATATGACCGATGGTTGCGCAACCACCGATGGGAGAGGATTACACCACTGGTGCCTATTGTAGGAGCTATAGGATTTGGATCAGAGGATGAGGGCTAGGAGGCTAGAGAGAGGAAGGGACAGGCACAGAGGGGAGGAGAGAGGATGGAGGCAAGGGGACAGTCAGCGAGGAGGAGGAGGAGGAGGAGGAGATAGCGAAGGAGGGATAGAGAGGCAGTACGACAGGAGGGTGGGCCAGGTCTTGAGCCAGAGGTGGGATAGGAGGTAGGGTATGACAAAGGAGGGTGTTGGTACGAGTTGAGCAGGGAGAGGACAGACAGCAGGATGGAGGTCAGGAGGAGATGGAGGCCAAGATCCAGCCAGAGAGGATAGCGGGTAGGAGACGACTGATGAGGGTACAAACTGTGACACAGCAGGAGGGGGTGGGAGGAGGCAGTCAACAGGATGGAGCCCGAGAGGAGATTGAGGTGAGGAGTCGGTCAGGGAGGATGGAGAGTAGGAGACAACAGAGGGGGGCAGATTGCGTCAGGGCAGGGGCCTCCCATTGTAGAGATAGGGGAGAGTGAGGATGAGGAGCAGCTAGAGATAGGAGAGCCGAGGAGACTGATGAGAGTGGGGAGGCATGGTTAGCTGCGGAGAGTTCGAGTCTGTCCTTCCGTGGAGGACTTGGAGGATCAGCAGGAGCAGGAGGGCAGGGGGGGCGATGATGCTATGGATGCCTCCCCTATATTGGATGCCTCCCCTCTTTTTCTTTTTCAGTTGTGTTTAGTGTTTTTTTTGTCATTTTATCTTCTGCAAAGCTTAAAGACTTTTTAATTTTTTGTTCTTTTCCCTACCCCAAAATGGGCGTTCCAACTCCTAAACTTGTGCCATTTTGTTGAGATAAATTTCCCAGCTTGGGTGCCATACATAATGGCAATTGAAATTACAATTAAATTTGCAATTGAAATGTTCAATTCTTATGACTTTTGAGAGTAAAAATCAAAATAAATAAATAAAATCTCCCAAATAGAGGGGCAGTCGGACAAGATCACCAAGTTTGAACATTGCAACAAAAATTTAGAAAACAACCAAACAAAATTAAAATGAAAAATTTAATTGGACTGTAGAATATTTGGATGCTCCGACATCAGATCCAAACATGATTAAAATAAAACCTCTGAATAAAGAAGATAATCAAGCTCAAGAATAGAAAGAGGGAGAGATAGAGGGGGAAGAGTGACTTTGAGGGGGTAAGGAGATAAAGATAGGGGATAGAGCTAGAGAGGAAGTTAGAGATAGAGATGGATATGAAGATGGAGATGTAGATGCAGATGGAGAAGGAGAGTGATATTGAGAGGAGAGGGAGAGATAAAGAGAGAGAGGAGAGAGGGATAGCAAGAGATGGAAGAGATAAATATATGGAGGGAGAGAGAGGGAGAACTAGAAAGATAAATATAAAGATAGGAAGTGATATATATATAGAGAGAGAGGGGGGGAGATATAGGGGTAGAGAGAGAGAGATGGAGAGATAATGAGATAAAGATTGATGGAGAGATGGAAGAAGAAATATGCAGAGACAGAGATATAGAGGTCTAGGAAGAGGGAGAGGGAGAGAGAGGGAGAGAGATGGATAGAGGGAGGGAGAGATGTCTAGAGATAGAGGGGAGAGAGGAAGATAAAGAGAGAGATGAAAAGGGAGAGAAATAGATGGAGAGATAGAGAGAGGTATAGAGATATATAAAGATAGAGAGAGATGGGAAGATAAAGAGGGAGATATAGAGGGGGGAAAGGAAGAGAGAGGGAGATATGTGAAGAGATAAAGAGATATAGATGAAGGAGAGGGAGAGGGAGAGAGATATAGATGGTGAGATAGAGTGATAGAGAGACATATATATAAGAGGATATAGAGAGGGGGAGAGGGAGGAGAGACAGAGAGAAAAATAGAAAGAAGTAGAGATAGGAAAATAGAGATGGAGAGAGGGAAGATAGAGAAAGGGGGAGATAAATAGGGGGATATAGATAATATTTAGATCTAATATTACACATTAATATACATTTACTATTTAATTTATATTAATACATATTTGGTATTTATGTATTTAAAATTTAATATTTATATATTCACTATATAAAATTTATATATATTTAATATTTACATACATTTAATATTTAAAATATTAAAATTATATATATAATTTTTTTTTATTTTTTATAATTTAATATTGAATTTATATTATATATTAATATATTTTAAATTATATATGATTAATTATACAATGTAAGATATCTTTGACTTCTCAAACTATATTATTAAAATAATATTTATTGAAATACATTATGTTATTATTCATTTTAACTTTTTCCCCAATAAAGTTTACTTATAATGAGGGAGAGCATAACTGTATTAATTCATCTCTAGTGTTGTATGTGTGTAAGAATGATGGAGGTTTCTATCCATGACATAATAATTTTGTATATATTTTATAAATTATCATCATTGCTTGGGACAACTTGAAATACTTTTCTCTAATGAGAAAAAGCCAAAGTTTAAGCAGAATTATAGGTAAAAGTCTAAGTTAAAAATGGGAACCAAATAGCTATGGGTTAAGTTTTTGACATCAGCGAATGTGAAAAATGGCATGGAAAGAGGAACGGTCATGATCTATATGATCGTCTTGCATACTTATCAAAAAGTTTACATTAGGTCGATGGCAATGAATTCAATGAAGTTCATATAGGAAACACCTTTAGCGTAATTACAGGTAGACTGATTTTTTATATTCAATTGGTAATTGTTAATTGATAGAGGGATGTTTTTAAAGAAATGGTTTTTAGTTAAAAATTGAAAAAATAAAAGTTAACATTTTTGTTATTGAGAGTAGTAGTGGGGTTTTCAATAAAGAATATGGACATGTGTTAGTTCAAAGTATTTTATTGTACAATTTTTTTATATTTTTCATAAAATAAGATAATTTTAGAAGAATATTTTCTAATATGATATCAACTCTCTCAAGGTTCAAATTTCATGGGAAAAATCCTATTGGTTGATTCTTTTCTTTTTTGATTATTGAGGTTTCTTAATTTAAATAATTAAAATAGATTAAGTTGTTAAAGTTTGAAATACTACATAGATAATGTATATACATAAATGTTAAATTGACAAAGAGGGTAGGTGTATTTAGCTTTGGATGCAATAAAAAGATGCTCTATTGCAACTATTGATCTAGGATCTAATTCTAATTACTCTCAAACCTACAATTGTGAAGCTTTGATAGACTGAGAAAAGATGTAGTGTTTTTTTTGCTTTAATCTTGAAATTATGGTTCTAATCTCTACACCTTGTGTGTTAGCCTTATATGTTGTTCTAAACCTAATTCACAACCTTGGTTTTTTGTGCTTCTAGTCTTGAAAATATTATTCACCTCTAATAAATGAAAATGGTGGTACTTAGAAGCACCATTGAGACTTCTTATGGTAGGGAAAGAAAGTTAAACAACAGCCCACATATTAGGGATTTCTAATGTCTTGTATTATTTATAACTCCTAAGAATTCCATTGAATAATTCTATGCCCTCTATCTCTAAGGGTTTACAAGTTATTACAAGCATAATGGTGTTTCTTCTATAAGAGATTTACATAAATTTAAAAAGTAATGATTTATTCATACAATATGTGTTGTATTCCAAAAGCATGCAATTACATGAGAACCCCTTGATTATATAGAAAAGGGGTGAGATGAGAAGGCAGACTGCAACCACCTTTCATGTACATACAATAAGTGTACTTGATAGGTCATGTTCGCATGAGATAGGTGTCTCTAAATGTTTGTACAATTGTCACATCCTTATGAGGTGAGTCAAGAAGCAAAAGTCCCTAAGTGTGAACTTAGCAATTTTGAATAGGACTCTCCTAGATAAGTTAAAAGATAACTAGTTATATAATCTTCTTACTTACACTAGTATTTAAGCACAATTAGTATAAACTATGTTGAAGTATGAAAGTTAAACTAAACTAATACATATTAAGACTATTTTCAAATAACCTACATATAAGTGTATTCAAACTAATGCAAACTAAATGTGATCTAAGGATGTCTAGGGTTATCTCCAACTAGTAAAATATCAATTGTACACCACTATTAAGTTAGGATGGATAATGTGATCAAATGCTAATTGAGACTAGATAAATTGATGCAATGAATTAGAATAAATACTATGTTATGCTATCAAATATATAGAATAAAGTACCATATACAATATGACTAATGTATGATAGTTGAAAAAATTGCAATAAATTGGATTGAAACTTTTAATGAAATTTGGATCCAAAATGAAAAAGTGGTGGCTAAGACCAAAGATGGACGACTAGAAAGAAGGTCAAATCCATAGGTCTAAGACCAAGAGGAAACCCAAGTCCTCCTTGGATAGCTAAGAATAGGTAACTATTGATAATTTGTAACTTTCTAGGTTTGAAAATGTCTATTAGATGCTTCTTCTCATTGGTAAAAACATATCAACATGAAGTAAAAATAAAAATTTGATGTGTCAATGTAAGAGTTAAAATGAATAACCCTTGGTTATATAGACTAAGGTGAGACATAGGACAACATAATATTATGACAATTGTCTTAACCTTATGATATTAGACATAAAGTGAAAAGTATCATATGTGTACCCTAAGTAAATTTAAGTCATAAGGTGTGAAAAGGACCCAATAGTGGAACTAGTTGGGTAATAACTATATTCAAATCAACATCCCCCCTCAAGTGCAACTTAGGGTAAAAATAAAACATGCAAATATGGGTCTTGGCTACAAGACATGATGAGGTATGCTTGTACAAGTGAATCTCTCTCAAATAGAGAAAAGGATAAAACCTAGTGGGATAAAACTCCTCCCCAAAAGAGAGAAAATATAAAATCAAATATATGTAGAAGATGAGAACGATAAAACCTCATGTGAGGGAAAAGTCCCCCATAAGAGAGAATGAGGAGATAAGTTCAAGTGACCACCCTTGAATAAATATCCCAAACCCCCAAGAGAGCTCACAAATGATGATACTTACCCTTAGTGAAGGGTTTGGTGAAGATATCTACAACCTACTTTGTTGTAGGACAATATCATAAATCAACAACCTGCTCTATCAACTCCCTAAAGTATTTGGATCTCAATGTGTTTACTTCATTGATGTTGAATTTGGTTCTTCAAGATCTAGATGGAACTTTGATTGTCATAAAAGAATATAGCTGGCTATGAAATGGTGAAGGAAAATTTAGCTAGAATATTCTAAAGCCAAATAAACTTATTGGCAACATTAACAACTCCTTGATACTCAATCATTGTCAAAGAAATAGCAATAGCATAGTAATTCTTACTCTGCCAATAAATGAGGGCTAAACCAAGATGAGCTCTGTAGCCAAATATTTACTTACTATCATCAATATTACTAACCCAATCAAAATCTATATATCCAACCAAGTCTAGTCCTATGTGTGCTACATAATAAATTTCATGTTGATGAGTCTCATGTATGTAATGCAATGTGTTTGGAAGCTTTCTAATGAATCTCATGTGGTTCCTACATAAATCATGAAACCATTCCAATCACAAAAGAAATATCAAGGTATGTGTGTGTGTTAGATAGATCAGGCTCCCAACAAGTTGATGATACGAAGTGGCATCAACTAGTGGAGTAGAACACCTAGCCTCAAGCTTGCCTACAAATAGCAATGAAGTTAGTGTAGGCTTATAATCAGCCATCTAGAATCAAGATAGTAGATTTAGAGCATGCTTTGGTTGAGCAAGATTGGTCTCAAAATAGGACCGAGTAATCTCAATCCCAAGAAAGTAGTGTAAAGGGCCCAAGTTAGTCATATAAAATCTATCATGCAAAGAGGATTTGATTCTACTAATGATCGATAATGAACTCCTTATAATCATGAATTCATCAACATAAAGAACAAGAATAAAGTGAGATTCATCCTATCACAAAATGTCAAAATTTATATATGAGTAGCATCTAGAGAATCTAGCTAAGAGAATAAAGGAGTCCATCTTGGCATACCAATCTTAAGGGGCTTACTTGAGGCCATAGATAAAATTCCTCAACCTAAAAACCATTGAATAATACTAAGAAAATCCTTGTGATTTCTCCATGTAAATCTCCTCCTAAATATCCACTTGAAGAAATACACTCTTCACATTTACCAAATGTACAACCCAACTATGAACTATAGAAATGGTGAGATTCAAGCGAGTGGCGTTCATCTTTGAGCTAGGTAAAAATGTCTTTGTAATCAATACCAAGAACATATGAGAAACCTTTAGCCACAAGTTGTGCTTTGAAATTATCTACAATTCTATCTATTGTGTATTTGATTTGATATTCCACTTACATCAAACATTTTTTCTTCACTTAAGAAGGAAATGGTCCCAAGTGTGGTTCCTCATCAAGGAACTTTACTCTTCCTCCATTGTTAAATCCCATGCAAAAATTCCTAATACATTCTTAAATTATTATGGATTTGAAGTAGAGGCAATTTATACATGTGGATGATGATAATGTTGTGATCAAGTCCTACAAGTATCTAAAGGTTCCACAACAAAAGTTATTGCTAAATATAAAGTTTTTTAACACCATCAAGGCAATGGAGAATATGGGGATGAAGGATGAAAATCCTCAACCTTAGCTTTAGGTGAGGTAGAAACATTTGATTCACTATCATATGATTCCACTATGGAGGAAGGATGAGGAGGATGAGAGGCTAATCTATGAGATATTTCCTCAAAGTTAACACTCCTCTCAATCTTGAGAGTTCATGAATCTCTAAATCCAAGAGTGAATACCCCTTGACACCATTTAGATATATATCAAATATGTAAGGAATTCTTTTATGTTTCAAATCTTTGCATTTATCTAGAGGAATGCATGCCCAAGAAAGAGAGTAAAAATGGAAAATACCTCACAACTAGTTTTTTTCTACAACAAACTTCAAAAGGAGTCATGTCTTTCAATGCCTTGTGGGAAACTTGATTATGAATGTGTATAGCTCAATTAATAGCTTTAGCCTAATATTATAGACCAAGAGAACAAGAATGAATAATGAAACTAGCCATATCTTTTAGGGTCTTGTTCTTCCTTTTGGAAACACCATTATGATGTGGTGTGCATGTAACTAAATCCTGAAGATCAATCCCTTCAAGAGTAAAAAAATTCTTAAGATGATGGTTCACATATTCTCAACCACTTTCAATGCATATAATATTGGTATATTCTCCAGATTGCTTCTCAGTAGGATCCTTGAAATCTTGAAACTTGCCAAAGACTCAATTCTTCTAGAAAATAAATTAGACCGAAGTGTATCTAGAATAGTCATCAATGAAGGTGAGTACATAGTTAACCTTCCCAAAAGAAAAGGTTGGAAATGGACTTGCTAGATCACTATGAACTTACTGAAGGACTTTGTAATGTATGTAAATTGACTCTAACAAAGGAACAATAGCATTCCTTAAGAGTAGTTCCTATACCCTACTCTCAAATGAATATTTTATTTTTAAACCATTAGATTATCCTTCTATTAAAATTGAAACATAGAACCAAATAACATATTACAAGTTTATAACTTTAAATATCTTGTTGTTACAAAATGGTGAAAATATATTGCAACAAGCAATGAATTAAAATCTAAAACCAATAGAATCTAAAAATACAAATCATGGAGAACCTTTGGTAATTTGTTGAAGGTATCACCCATAAACATCAAGAGGCATAGTGCAAATGTCCTTGTTTCACACTATCATCCAACACATGAAAAAAATAAAGTTTTATATGGGACAAAACAAGGTCCTACACACATAAAAGAGAAAAAGAAATCTCACAACAAACATGAAATATTCTAAACAATCAAAAAACAATAAAATTAGCTATTGAAATGGAAATTTTTAATAACAAGGAATATCTAAAAAGGTGTAAGCAGACTATGTTTCCTTCTCCAAGATGAAACTTGCACACAAATAAAGAAGGGAAATTTTTTGTGGTTGGTTGTTTGAGGAGCTTGTCATAGTCAAACCCCCATTTTGGTATTTCTACCTCCAAAATAGCTAATATTTTTTAAATATATAGAGAAATAAAAATGTGATTGCTTCAAAATGAAAGTATGATAGGTTGTGATATAAAATGATTTAGTTACACTATGCTAGCACCAAAAAATATTTGAATGCTAACATAGAATGATAAAAAAAATAAGGGAACAAAATAATAGAACAAAATCACTTGGAAGTTGTGAGAAAGCTCAACACAAAATGAATTGTTTATTCAATAATGTTGTTCTACACAATCCCACGAGGGTGAAAATCAAAGAGACTCAAGAAAATATCATGCAAAGTAAGAGAAAGTTTTTTGTATATTCAAAATGAGATATTTTATTCACAAAATCATAGAGTTGAGTGTGTGAGAATAAAAAATGTACTGATTTTTTCCTTCCTTCTTTCAAAATAGTAATTCAAATTGATTTTCTTCAATGTTACCACATGCAAGATAATTAATTTTAGAATATTCACAAGAAGGTAACACTCTGACAATCACTAGAACTCAAAATTATTGTAGAACGCTAGCGTGTCATGTAGACATTCATATGTAGTGCTTCCGTCCAAAAAATTCAAACTCAAAAATTTGGGAACATCACAAAATTGTTATAAATATAATATTTTTGTGTTAATTTTTTAAAATTAAAACTTTTTATATTAGAGGATTAAAGAAGGGAAAATATATAGTGTGAATTTGCAAGGGTATACAATTTATGATTCTAGAAACTTCTAAAGCCATCAAAGACTTCCATTTTTCAAACTTATCTTCTGGATGTTTTCCCATAGCAGAACTTGAACACATACCATATTAAAAGTATTGGAGAATTCCAATATCAAGAGCATAAAAAAAACTTCCACAAGTGAACAAAATAAGCGCAATAGTATGTCTATCAAATACAATGAAGAGTGTGTAATAAAATGATCAAGCCTTACAAGTATAGGAAAGGATGAGGAGATGAGAAGATAGGCATGAAACTTTGACTACCTCTCCAAAGATGGGAAACTTTTGAGATCACCTAACAAGTGTGTGAGAAAGTTCCAAAAGGTTTCTCAAGTCATGAGGACAGATGTCTCAATTATATGAAGTGAGACAAAATCAAAAGAAACCTAAGTAAAATTGAGCTAGGTGTGAATAGGTCAATCTTAGAAGGGTGATTAGCTAACTAGGTATGATAATTAGTCTATTTACACTAACACCCCCCTTAAGAGTGCAACTTAGGGAGTAATGTATGCACTAATGATGAGTCTCAACTATAGTCCATGTTAGGTACTAAAATGAAGGAAAAAATGTTTATCAAAATGAGATGATTGGATATATGATGCACCTATCTTCCTTGTTTCATTAGGAAAAAAAGATTCCCAAGGTAGGATTGACTTTCAACCCTTAGGTGGGTCAACCCTATTGGAGATCTTTTGTTGTTTTCCCTTATGACATAAAAGTGTAAAATATGACTAAAATGCACTTTTGGGAGAAAAACCAAAAATATTAAATGAACTCAATTATGCAATGTGAAACTTGAATCATCATTTTAAAGCATAACACAATCAGAAACAACAGACTTCTAGTAGATCTGAAAAGGGTAAGTTGATGTGTACCAATCACCAAAATTTGTTGAGTGTCCTCCTAGGACAGATTCACCCTAGGGAAAATGTGTCTTGCTACAAGGGTCCAAAATTTGATTCCATAGTCCTTTGCTCCTAGATCTACACTCCTAATTTCTCTGTATCTCAGTATTGGAAAGTCAGAAATGAATTTTGTAAGTAAGATTCTATTTCTTGACAACTTTGATGACAACTTTGCAAAATTGCATTTTTGATCCAATTTCAATCATTCACCTACAAATCTACACACACAAAGAGAGGGAAAAATTGTTTGTTTTGGTGAATAGGGATTTTCCTTGGTCAAACCCCAATTTGGTAATTAAACCTTGAAATGAAATAATGATAAAAATAAGGAATGATGAATGAACACTAGCTTGTTGCAACTCACCAAACCCTTTAATGGTTTCCCTTGGAGGATTAAAGTCTAACACATCACTCCAAGGATTTGATCTTGCATGAAATGGATTGATTGGGTATTGATCTTGATGCTTGAATTGATGCTTGGAAACTTGAAACCTGCATCACAATGTTAGCTCCAAAAACATGCATGAACACACATAAATCTTGACATCATGCTAGGATCTTGAATGTTGTTGTAGATGGCTGATAAATCTTCTCTTCAATTTTCATGACAATAATATTTTATTTTGTGAAATTTTCCTTAATGCTAGATGTTTTGAATTGATAAAAATACTAAGTATTTATAGGTATTTTTCTAATTTCCCAAAAATTAAACATCAAAGGCCAACAATCGCAATTTGAATTTGAATCATGAAAATTCCACCAAAATAATATTAAAAAATGAGGTCCTAAACTTAAGGAGGACCCATTCGCCCTTGGGCGAATGGGTCCTAGGCCCTAAACCTAGGACACACATTTTCCAAGATGTGTAATTTGATGTTTGCAATTGTTTAATATAGGATCCCCTTTCAAAAAACATGATTAATTAGGATTTTAAATGCATAATTGGGTCAATTAGAGGCTTAATTAAGTCAAATTAATTAAGGGGACCCAAACATAGTGTGAAAATGTAAAGGTATACATTTTTCTACACTACATTTAGCCCCCACTTTAGTGAGAGTATGAACTTGTGCTCAGACTCACACTAAAGTAGATGTTGGATGTTGTGGATGTGTTGCTGATATGTGGTTGTCATTGATGTCAACACTATTAGCATTTGGTATATTAAAGGTTGTATATGTCGAGGATATTGAGAAATTTGTAAAACGAAGTGTTCTAGGTTCCCAGTGGAACTGTGTAGGTCATGAAGGCATCTTGTTCTATACATTGAAGATCAGTTGTTTTGGACTAAAGGGTTTATGTTTGAGAGTATCTAGATCATCTACCGGAAGTTTCAGAGGTCCGCATCAAGATTTGATCGTGTTGTGGTTTGACAGTATTTTTGTGGTCTATGTCAGTGTTCTTGAGTGAAGTTTGTGCGATTCTGGTAATTCTAGTTGTTGTGGATGTTTCTCTATTGTTTCTTGGTGTTCTTAGATGTTTCTAGATCATGCTCTATCTTTTTGGTACATCCACATTGATCGGTGTGCTCGTGGTCAAATATTTTTCTCTGTATGTTTGATTTCTCATGTTCTTGGCCGACATGATGGGTGTAACGTGTGGTGGATCTTCATGGTTAAATTAATTGAAGTATTTTCATGTTGGAGTTGTTAATTTGGGTCTCCACTATGTTGTGGCTGACCTTAGTGGATTCGCATTGAAAATCTAATTGTAAATTTGGGCTAACATTGTAAATATGTTTTATTTTTCTGGCTGACTAAGTTGTTGATGTAATCTCTTGTTGCGGATATATAAGAGCAATTGTTTCATCGGTGTAAAGTGTGCTCGGTGTACTCTCATGTGTGTATGTGTGAATATCATTTGATTGCATAGTAGAGTGTGAAGAAGACTAAGCGAAGTGTGAAGAAGTTTGAGCGAAGAGTGAAGAATGTTTTTCTGTGCTTAACTAGAATTGTAATCAGGCTTGTGTAGAAGCTATTTTCTTAGTTCACAATTTGGATGGTTTTAATCCAAACCTTTCTTTGGAAAGTGAGTCCTCTTTTGTATTTGAGCAGTAAGCTCTAGGAAATGTGCCTGAATGCATCTGCATTCCCATTATTTCTCATTATACTTTTAACAGGGTATAATATTGTGGACTGACCTCCTCTATGGTTTTTCCCCTAACAGGGTTTCCATGTAAAAAATCTTGGTGTTCTTTGTCTCTCTGATGTGTTAATTATTTTTGGTTAATTTCTTATTGATCAGATTTGAGACTAAGTTAAGTAAAGTTTGAAAAAGTTTAAATTTTTGTGACAACTAATTCACCCCCCTCTCAGTTGTTTGTCCTTGTTTTGCCAACAGTAGACAAATATATGTCAAGAGCGGTCCAAGTGCACAAATTTTGAATGGATAGAATGACAAATATCAAGGAGGTTGCACAATCCCCCAAGATCTAAGATCCCATGAAAAATCAACATGAGCACAAATGGACACACATGAATATGTGATATAAAGCAACAAGATAAGATACACAAACATACGATGTCAAAATTAATGTAAGGAGAAAAGAAAGATGGAATAGAAAGTTGTATTATGCCACATCCATCAAATACACTCATAAGGATGTAAAATTAATTATGAAACACATGGCTCCATAGGCAAGCAAGTTGTGTTATGCTCGGTGGCCATGAGAAATACACTTGGAAGGACTAGAGCAGTATGATATACACTAGGTGAGCCCCCAAGACAAGTAAAATAAGTGGTGATAGGAAAGTCGTGCCAGGTCTATTGGCTCCCATATGTCAATCATACCAAAAGTTATACTCCTTGATAACTTTGATAAGGTGCCACAACATGATCAATATGATATTCTAATGCTACACTAAATTCAACTTCTATGAACAAAGTGAAGTAATAAATGTCAAAATGTTAATGCCAAAATTAAATAGTGTCAATGTCAATAAAATAATTTCAATGTAGTGATCATACTTCCTAAGAGATGTATGTTATCATCACTAAGAAGGGACATGCAAACAATGAAGGGGAGACAAGATGCCCCCCACTTAAAATGTCAACATATTTGCTATGTTGGTATTTTAAATAGAAAGAGAGAAAGAAAGGATCCTTGGAAAGAATACACACCTCCAAAAACTAGTTATCCTTTCCCCCAAAATCATAGAGACAAAGACAACCACCAAGAAATATTATGTCGCTGCCAAGAGAAATATAGTTGCACCTAATATTGTACCACCATGAATGGAAATGAGCAAGACAAATAAAGCTACCAATGCCACATAGTGATGAGAAACATGATAGGATAAAAATCATTATCAATTATAGGAAATAGGTGCATAAACACAAGGAAGAGAACCACAATCCTTAAGATGTTGAATTTTATTACTCAAACCCTTACATTCATTAGTAGAGTGCCCATGTACTAGATGATATGCACAAAATGAATTCTTGTTATATAATTTCTTTCGTGTTCTTGGAGGGAGAGATATCAAGTGAGATTGGAGAAGCCTTGACAAGGTACTCTCTTGATCAATAGTAGAAGATGTTCATTTATTTTGTGACATAGGTATCTCTTGCTTACTACAAGGTGTCATAAATACACAAGACTCTCTATATTGTGATATTAAGGTGTAAAATCTAGTGAACCCCAATCATTACTAAGACATGTGTTTGAAGATGTCCTAGGAGTGTTTTGTGTGATGACATTGATATTAAGCAAATGTTTTTTTATGCTTTCATTTCTTTCAAGGGACAATAACCAAGAACACTAGTTGTTTCTTGTGTGTTAGGCTCTATGGGGAGACATATACCTTGTTCTCTAGCACCACATCCTTTTCCATTATATCCAAGTTGTTTCAAAATCTCATAACCTCTTCCATAAATTCTTTCCATTTCTTTTGGATTTGGTGGTTCTCATGATCACACTCTTCATATGTAGTTGTGTAATTGTTGTTCACCTCTTCTTTTCTAAAAGTTGTGGACTCATGTGCTTTTCATGACTCAACTTATTTGGATGATATGTTTGTTTCTTTCTCTTTTCCTTTTTTTTGTGTAATCTTGTATTATCCCATGAATGTAGATGTAAAATATAAGGAACCCCACTCATCGTCCAATAGCTTTGTGGCTTCTTCAAGATTCTTCTCTTTTTCTTCCTCTTGCATGGGTTCTATTTTTGAAGTTGGTATCAATGTTTTCAAAGGAATTTCCTTATCTTTCTCAGTGTGCAAACAACTTTCTAGTTGAGGGTCATCCTTGATTGTATAAACTTCGATATTATATACATACTTCATTAAACGGTGAAGATTTGAAGGTACCCCATTCATTTCATGGACCCATGGTCTACCCAAAAGAAGATTATATGAGAGATATTGAGGTATGACATGGATAGGAGTTTACAATGTGACCTTTCCAACTCTAATAGGCAATGTTATCACACCAAGTGGTTGTTTTCCCACATTATCAAATCCAAAAATAGATAAAGATTTAGGTTCAATCATAGTATTGTCCACCCCAATCTTATCCAAAAAATTTACACTACACACATTAAGGGTTGAACCATTTTCAACAAGAGTTCATTTTATCCCACACTTATTAATGATAGACACTACCATCAAAGCTTCATTTTGTTTTTGTGTTTCCAATGGAGGTAACTCATCTTGATGAAAGGAAATGTCAATGTTAATAGAATTCATACCTTGAATTAGGTATGATACATCATTTGGTTGTGCACTAGGAGGGACTACTACTTGTTTCAAAGCATTTTGAAGAATTTTATGGTAATTAGGTGAAGCTTGAATAAGGTCCCATAAAGAAATCTTAGCAAGAGTGTTTCTAAGTTGTTCCACAAGATCATACTCCTTTCCACTATGAAAAGGAAAATGAGGAGTACTGGGAAAGATAGGTTGAGGAAGTGGTAATGAAGTATGTATGGTTTTTGGTTGCCTATTGTTCCTTGTGTTGTATGTGGAGCAACGATATTATAACTTGATTGATGTGAAACATTGTTGCTAGTGAGTTATCTTACAAAATTTAAGATATTTCTAGGAGGTTTAGGAGGTCTTATAATGAGAATTGGCTCCGGAGATGACTTGGGAGTTCCAATAATTAGAGGACTCCTAGGAGGTACAATAATTAAAGGAGACTTAGGAGGACCAATAATCAAGGGAGATCTAATGTTCAGAACCTCAACATAATTATCCTTATTTTCATGATCTTCTAGTGAGGGGAAGTCTAATCTCACCTTATCATCTTCATCTAAGGAATCCACATTACTATTTTTTGAAATACATGTACCAATGCTATCATCCTCTTGCACCATGATATATTCCCTAGTAGGAGAGTTTTTAGGAGAGGAGAAAACAAAATTTTCATAACATTCAATGGTTGGATCTTCGAAGATAACTTCATCACAAGTAGGGAATGCCATCTATATAAGAACAACTATGGTTTTATTTCTTATAAATTATTGCATCCTCTTGTTCAACAACATCTAAACCCAAGTGAGAGAAGCATTGGGAGAGGGAGAAACAAGATTCTTATGATTCTCAATGAGTGGATCTTCTAACACCAAAATATATTCTTCACAAATAGGAGAGATATTGGGAGAAGGGAAACTATTATTGTCATGATTATCTATGATTACATCCCCTTTCACTAAAATCTTCTTATGAGTAGGAAATGAATGGAGACTAGGTAAAGTGACGTTAGGAAATGTGTTGATGACCTCATCCTCATGCGCCATAATATCTTCCCAAGTAGGAGAAATTTTGGAGGGGAGAAAACAAGATTCTCATGAATATCAATGAGTGGATCTTCTAACACCAAAATATCTTCTTCACAAATAGGAGAGATATCATGAGAAGAGCAACTATGATTGTCATGATTGTCTATGCCTGCATCCTCTTGTATCAAAACAACCTTGCAAATAGGATAGATATTAAGGGATGAGTCAAGGGTAGGCAATGTGGTATTGAGGAATGTGTCAATAATTTCATTATATTGCACCAAGAGACTCTCATAACTAGGAAATATATTGGAAGAATGACTAACACGCTTGTTAATGATCTTTTTCTTAGCATACTTGAAAAGGAAAGATGCTAACATTTAGAATTTTGAGTATTTGCCAAAAATGAGAAGTAATCTATCCAACTTATACAATTTTTAGATTGGAAGCATGATAATTTACTAATTATGCTATGTAAAAACCTAAAAATGATGTCTTTGTAATGCCAATTTTGATTTCAAACAATGCACTTGATTTGACTAATTGAACTTAATGCAAAAAAGTGCATTTTTTTCTATTTTCTAAAACTGAAACCTAGATCTGATAGCAGAATAGAATGAAGCAAAAAGAGACCAAATAATTCCCAAAAATTTGGAAAAGCAACGATTCATGGACTTATTTGTCCTAGAGCGAATGAGTCCTAGGTCAAGGATCTAAAAAATCAAAGTTTGAATTTCTTGCTTAATGTTTGAATTCTCTATTTTAGGTTGCAAACTATAGCTTTTGTGATAAATTTTTCCATATTTAGGTGTCCTAATGCAAATGAAATTAGTGACAAATGATGAATAAAGTGGCACTTTTTTTATACAATTTTAACTAAATTTGTTGATGTAAATGACTAAAAAATACACTAATATGCAAGTACTATACAAAATCAATGTAATATGCATGCAATTTTTTGGATTTTTCAAATTTTAAACAATGCAAAATGCAAATTTAAAAACCTAAATAAGATGTAAACTAATGCAATTTTGACAACCCTAAATAGAATTAAAATTAATGCAATTTCAATACAAACTAATGCAAATCCTAGATCTACAGTTTTAATGACCTCCAAATCAAAAAGTTTATAGTGCAAGAATGTCAGTTTCACCAAAATAAAATGAAGGAAAATAGGTTTATAAAAATGAGATGATTGGATATATGATGCACCTATCTTCCTTGTTTCATTAGGAAAAAGAGATCCCCAAAGGTAGGATTGACTTTCAACTCTTAGGTGAGTCAACCCTATTGGAGATCTTTTCTTAGTTTCCCTTATGATAGAAAAGTGTAAAATATGACTAAAATGCACTTTTGGGAGAAAAATAAAATATACTAAATGAACTCAATTATGCAATGTGAAACTTGAATCGTCAATTTAAAGTATAACACAATAAAAAACAACAAACTTCTAGTAGATCTGAGAAGGGTAAGTTGATGTATGTCAGTCACCAAAAATTGTTGTTGATTGTCCTCTTAGGACAAATTAACGGTAGGGCGAATGGGTCCTGCTACAAGGGTCCAAAATCTGATTTCATAGTCCTCTACTCCTAGATCTGCAATCCTAATTTCTCTGGATCTCAATGTTGAAAGTCGAAAATGAATTATGCAAGTAAGATTCTATGTCTTGACAACTTTAATTACAACTTTGACAACTTTGCAAAATTGCACTTTTGATCCAATTTCAATCCTTCTTCACCTACAAATTTTCACACACAAAGAGAGGGAATTTTTTTTTTGGTGAATAAGGGTTTTCCTTGGTCAAACCCTGATTTGGTAAATAAACTTTGAAATGAAATAATGATAAAAAGAAGGAATGATGAATGAAAACTAGCTTGTTGCAACTCACAAAACCCTTTAATGGCTGCCCTTAGAGGATTGAATTCTAACACATCACTCCAAGGATTTGATCTTGCATGAAATAGCTTGATTGGATGTTGATCTTGATGCTTGGAAACTTGAAAGCTACATCACAATGTTAGCTCCAAAAACATGCATGAACACACATAAATCTTGACGTCATGCTAGGATCTTGAATGTTGCTATAGATGACTGATAAATCTGCTCTTCAATGCTCTTGACAATAAGATTTTCTCTTGTGAAATTTTCCTTAATGCTAGATGTTTTGAATTGATAAAAATGCTAGGTGATTATAGGTATTTTTCTAATTTCTTGACAATTAAACATCAAAGGCCGACAATTGCAATTTGAATTTGAATCATGAAAATATTGCCAAAATCATATTAAAAAATGAGGTCCTAAACTTAAGGAGGACCTATTAGCCCTTGGGAGAATGGGTACTAGGCCCTAAACCTAGGATACACATTTTCCAAGATGTGTAATTTGATGTTTGCAATTGTTTAATACAGGTTCTCCTTTTGGAAAATGGGATTAATTAGGCTTTTAAATGCATAATTGGGTCAATTAGAGGCTTAATTAAGTCCAATTAATTAAGGGGACCCAAATATAGTTTGAAAATGTAAAGGTATACATTTTTCTACATTACAAGTACTCATGTGCAAATATCTCATAAGGTGGAGCAAAGGAGAAAAACCTAGTGGGAAATAAAAACCCATCTCCAAAAGAGAAATGATGCAAAGCAATAAAATGTAAAAGTGTAGAATATAGAAGGAATCATGATGACCCCCCCCAAGGACTATTTATATCACATAACTACAATAAACGTTCCCCAATTGGAGAGATAGAGAGAGACTATAGAGCCCCCATAAGATCATAGAACCTGCAGTGTTGAGTGATGCTTGAAGAAGAATGTATAATGTGATCCCTAAATGTTGAACAACATTTATTCCTCATGGAAGAAGATGAATTGTATATAGGTGCATGAAATTTTCCCATGTGAGAAGAATATAAGTCTTTGAATGATGCATAGCATCCAAAGACAATGGTGAAATCTTTGAAAGCTACTCAAATGCTCCATACAAAAATTGATGTAGAACAAAAACCAAAGATGTATATGGGTTGACAACAATGTTGATGTGGTTGTTATCAAAGGTGCATGCCAAATCTGTAAAATGTGATTCAATAAAAAAGTCTAATATGGCATGTAAGTAATCATCCCATTCAATTATAGTGGAAATACAACTGTGAATATCTTGTTACCTTGAATCATGAGAAACCAATAACGGAGGAACACTCAATATTGAAGAAGTAAAATATGAAGGAGATATAATATCAATGTAAGGTGAAGGAACCAATGAGGAGGATAGAAATCCAAGGTTCAAATAACCAAACTATATATCCTTATGCATGTTGAAGGTATTAGTGTCATCTATACTCAAACCATCATCAAAGTCAATAGAACCAAAGGAAGAAAAGAAATACAATCTAGAATCATGATCAGCATGACCCATGGCAATGATGTCTCTACTCTATAAATCTGTGATGATCACAAAATATGGTGTGAACTCAATTATTTTTCATGTGCCACTATGTGTAATCAGATAAATAGAAAGGAGATTATTGGATAAGGAAGGTACATAAAATACATCATTGAATGTTCCTTCTCCAATTTCAATAGATCCTTTTCCAAGAGCTAACATATAGGTGTTATTCACCATAAATATTGGTGGGAATAAACAAGGCTCAAATGTGGAAAACAGTTACCTAGATGTAGCCATGTGGTGTGATGCCTCATAATCAAGAAGCCACCTATGTGATGTGTTGTTTATAGAAGAAATGAGTTCCATACCCATATTCTTATCCTTTGTTGAATGTGCAGATGATGTGGATGCAAAAAGAGAAGAACTACCTATCTTATATATAGGAAATTTAATTTGAGTTTGTTGAAGAATATTCTTCAAGTCACTAATTTCCTTTTTGTAACATTGGTGTTATTCATGCCCTACTCTCTTACAATAAGTACATTTGGGCTTCTCCTTATAAATTTTCCCTTTTGATGAAGGAGATGAATTTTATGGAGTCTCTAATTTTGATCCCTTAGCTTGATCCTTAGTTTTTTTCTTTCCCTTAGATGATTGAGCAACTAATGCTTGAATTTTTGAAGAGGTGATAGCACACATAGAGATTAATTTAGCTTATTTTTTGGTGAGCCTATCATAAAAATATTCAAAAAAGGCATTACATGTGTTGTTCCAAGAGCATCCATTGTAGAGTAGAAAGAAGAAGCAAATATTTGATAAGGACCTTTTGGCTTTGACAAAATCAAGAAGATACATTTTATTTTATTTTATTTTATTTTACCATAACCTTTAATTCTAGAAAGCAAAGACTTAAATTGAACCAAGAAATCTTCAATAGAAGAGAAGGCATTATGACAAAATGTTAATTCAGCATCCAATTGTAGAATCTTGAACTCGCCAACTTTACCAAAGAGATCTTTAAGTTTGTCCCACATCTTTTTAGGAGTTATACAACTAGAAATGTGAAATTATAAACTATCAGAAATAAGAAGACCTATTTTTCCCATTGTTTCATCTAACTTGTTCCAATAAGTAAACTGCCCAAACTCCCTAGTATATTGCATTTGTTGTCTGTTGATCATTTTCTATAATCCCTTAGATTGAAGTAGTTGTTGCACTTTGAATTTCCATCTACAAAAATTATGTGGTATTAACAAGTCAATTTTTGGATCCATGATGCACAGACAATAAGGCACTTGAATTGTGCATTACCAACCCACCCAAAATTGTATTACATCTAAATATTGACCCCCCACTAAGATACAAAACAAGAATTATAAGCTTGTGTCAAGTTTGGAAGCCAAATCATTTGTTTATAACTCATGAAGCTTTTTACAAATATATAATTTAATGGGATGTCCTAAACTTGATTTGGACTACAAATCTAGGATACCCGTGAAATTGTGATGAATTTCAAAAAAGATTATCAATTTTGAAAAATGGGGTGAAATTTATGCCCTATCAAAAATTGCACAAATTACACTAAGTTTCAGAGGTTAAACAATAGATTAAAAAATACAATTTATAAAATGTCTTGATGCTAGTTTGCTTGACTTGGAAAGAGCTTTCTAACAACTATTTACACTTGAAAAAGAACCTCCCTATTTGCAAGTTATCACAAAAATAAATAAAAAATAAACCCTTACAAGCTTTAATGCAAAAGAAAAGCGACTCCCCTTTGAGCACTTAATAGTTTTCTTAAACCACTAACCATTAGGTGAAATGTGATGGTTACAAAAAACTATTACAATAAATTCCCTATTAAAAGAAATAATATAGGAGATAATATGAAGGTCAAGTCAAAGGACTTCATGGGAGTCTTTAATAAATTAAATTTGTGGTAAGGATTTGGTTGGAGGTTCCCGTCAACAACTTCTGCACAAAACCTGGTCAAAGAATCTTAATGCCTTTGAGGTAGAAAATGTAGGGACGAAATGTGGTCCTTTGAGAGATAAAGGGCACAGAGTTGTAGAATATTGTGATTCCCTTAACTAAATAATAATTCCAAATAATAGAAAATAGTAGATGTTGGAAGGTGTCACCACAAAATATCAAAGTCTGGAAAATGAGTTGCTTGTTGATAGGCCACCTCTAAGACCCTCCCTTGAATTTCCTTAGGTCACTAAAATAAATCAATTGAACGCATTGAGCCTTGATGTTTAGAGGCATGTATGGAGGATTCCTTATTATCACTGTAAGAGCTTTAACTCAAACCCAAAGTGCACAATAGATGTGAAGGGTGCCAAATATAATGTGGAAATATGTGGGGTTATGGAAGGTGTATGGAAGCCGCCTAGTGGCGTGCTAAATAAAAATCACAAAGGAGAAACTATATAGAGTTAAAAATACAAAGGTAAATTGCATATCTATTGAATTCATGATAGATCCCACACCAACATGATATGCATCTCTATTGCAAGTCTTGATATCTACGAGTAGGTTGCATATCACCTACAAGTGATGGATCAAGACATAGTCAAAGGTCATGAGGTCTTCCCTCATCTATTAGGATGTGTGGAGAGGCTACTAGAGGAGACCATTGAAAGCCACATGAATATGGACGAGTGATTATGTGATCCTTTTTGGACCCCCAAATGGTAATAACATAGCAAAACAAATTTGCAAAACCTCCAAATGTACAGCTCAAAATATGTCGTGAACACTTTAAAATGTAACTACAAAATTTTGACCAAACAAGTTGATAGGCCAAAATCTTACAAAAATACATTTTTTGACCCAAATTGGCAGATGAGTAGAGGGAAGATTGGCCCTTTGCTAAAAAAATTGAATTTTTATAACTTTTTGTACAATACGCCAAAAACTTGCAAAAAATGAAAATTACCAAATTTAACAAAATGAAAGGTATTTCTTTATTTCTTAGACCTTTTGGACGCAATTCCAGTGTTCATTGGCTTCATGATGCTCCATTGATCAGGCTATGTGTGGGATTCACCTCGATGCAGGAAGAAACATTCTCTCACTATTTTGATACCATGTTGGAGAATGCCAAGATCAAGAGCATGATTAAACTTTCATAAGTGAATAAAATAAGCACAACAGTATGTCTATTAATATATAATGAAGAGTGTGTAATATAATGGTCAAGCCTTGCACATATAGGCAAGGATGAGGAGGTGAGAAGGTAGGAGTGAAGTTTTGACTACCCCTCCAAATATGGGACAATTATGAGCTCACTTTCAACAAGTGTGTGAGCAACTATTAATAGGTGTCTCAAGTGATGAGGACACATGTCTCAATACTATGAAGTGATACAAAATCAAAATAAACCTAAGTAAACTTAAGATACGTGTGAATAGGTCAATCCTAGAAAGGTGATTAGCTAACCAGGTATGACAATGACTCTATGTATGCTAACAAAAAGAAGATATGAGGGAGTCATATGACCATATCCTATGAATTGAGCTATAGAAGATAGTTATAATTAATATGGATAGACCACTCATGGCCTCATTAATTTTGAATGAGTGAGTAAATCTATAGAAGGTGATAATGACACGAACTAGGAGAATACACATAGAAAAGACTCATGTTTGGTCATTTCTACTAAAACCAAGTAATCATCCTCAAAGTATTTGATCACCACTAAATCAAGGGAAAACTCAAATTTCTTACCATTCCTAATATGAGTAGTTTGGTAGGCTAAAACAAGGTTGGCACATGAGTTAGGAACATAAAGAACATTCTTAGATGATCCATAATCCATATGAACCAAAAAAAATCCTAAAAATTTCACCTCAATATCATCACCTATAAGAATGTGTGGTACTATACAAGGTTACGATGAAGATTTTTTTTCTTGATTAGAACAAGGATGTGTATCACCTGAGTCAAGTATCCATTATTGTGAAGATTTTATCACTAAAAAAAGTTAATTTTATTTACATTTTCTTGATTTGGAAGAAGTGGAAGGGGATTCTTATTTTGTGTAGGAAAATAGAAAATTGGTGTAGTTTTTCTTAAGAATGTTTATCAACTCGCCAATTTATTTAGCATGATGATGATTCTTTTCTTGACCAACTTTCTTGCAATATGAACAAGCTAGTCTCTCATTCTTCTATGAATTCCCCTCCTTGGAAGAGGATGGAGAGTCTCAATGTGAAGGAGAAGATGATTATGCTTTATATTTTTGTGGCTTGAAATTTGATTGCTTCCATTTCTTACTAGACCCTATCTTGTTATTTGGATGACCTACCACAAATGCTTGTGACTTGGATGTCTTAAGAGTACCCATGGAGATAAAATTTACCTATTCAATAATCAACATCTCTATGAATGAATAAAATTATGGTGCGGTGTAGGCCTTTCTCATAGTCAACCAATGAGTTTGAAAACAAGAAATAAATATTACATATTATGAACAAAGCTTGACAAATAAATTGAAGACCAATTGATGGGGATATGGGGTTGGAGGAATCAATCACAGATTCCTGCTCTAGGTCTTGCTTGCAAGACCTTCTTAGTGTTTTGCTCCACCACCTTAACCTATAGGTCCTTTTGCATGTTTAGGTACCCCTGGTTCTCCTAGCCAACCCCACTACCATCACCATTCAACCACCCAAGTCAATCTTGGTGCAATGTCTCCAACCCTTCCTTAGCCCTTAATCTACCCTAAAGGCTAACCTAACCTCAACACTCAATTAGAGCTTTGCAGGGGTGTAGAGGTGTCTCCAATAGCTTCATACCATCCTCCTAGGGTTCTTGAAGGTTCACCATACTCCACCTTCTCATCGCTTTCACCAAACCCTCATTTAGGGTTGGAAAAGGCTACTAGCCCTAGAGCCCCAATTAGGTCTCCACCTCTGAGAAAACAAGTCAGTCCTTGAAATTTTCCCAAAGAACATAGGATCTTTCCTTGGGTTTCCTGGTCCATATTCCCACCTCTCAAAGATTTTTGGGGTCTTGGACCTTCACTGTCCGTACACAGGCGTAACCCACATTTTGCAAGAATTAGGGCTTTT
Organism: Sequoia sempervirens; assembly: GCA_007258455.2. Taxonomy (NCBI): domain Eukaryota; kingdom Viridiplantae; phylum Streptophyta; class Pinopsida; order Cupressales; family Cupressaceae; genus Sequoia; species Sequoia sempervirens. The sequence continues at coordinate 272,203,075 of VDFB02000003.1, read as the reverse complement.
TAAGCCATTTCCTGACCACAGCGAACTGTCAACTTATTCCAACCCCTTAATAGTCTAATGAAGCCTCCTCCTTCATTCCAAGTCTTTGCAAGGCATCTATATGCCTCTCCACACCGTGCCTTGATAGGGAAAGGTCACCCCTACAAACCAAGTGCTTAGCACTAACTGTCTTTCCTAGCCGGGCACTGTCAAGCTCACCTAGGAGAAGACTTTCTCCATGATCCCTTGACTCCTACAGACTCCTAACCCTAACCTATTTACAGACATGGAGCCTAGACACAATTCCCAAGAGGTTGTATGTTATGTATAGTGGGAATGTGACCTAAACCTCCATTTCCTACTAACAAACTTATCAAAATAGAAAATGCAAAGAAACAACTATCGACTATAATGCTTGAAACAGAACTAGAAATATAAATGGCTACCACAAAGGGCTTAATCTACCAGTGCATTGCATCCTACGTATAAAACAATAACATATTCAATCCATTAAAGCTCTATCTTGGGACAAAATTAGAAAATCACACTAAACACCACTGTTTTTCTTCAATTTCACAAATTTCACTACAATATCAATGCAACCAACCAACTCTCAGGTCGAGGCACATCTTAAATAGGTTTCAAAAATAGTTAAGCTCCCTTGGTCAGTCATGTAAGTCATTAAATGGCAAAGTTGTAAAATGCACTGTGTTTTTCAACTTTTGCCAAGTTTTATAAAACTAAGTAAAAATGAGTTCTTAGACTCACTCTCCCTCTCCACTTCCTAACCTACTGACCACTACTAAGCACAACCTACTTTAAAACCTCTAACTCTATCTAAATGGTCAACATGACCTTCAAGGTAATATTGCAAAAACAAAATGCATTCAAGACTTTCTAAATGACTAGTGTTCCTAGGTGCTCCTGCACCATTCTCCCCCTCCCTGCACAAACACTAAGGAATGTGAGGAGAGATCAATGACACATCAATTCCTTGCTTCTTAAACTCAGATTCATCTACCCAAGTAGCCTCAAATTCATGTTTGTTCTTCCATTTGATAAGATGCTCCATGTACACCTTATGCCTTATAGATTTCTTCACTCTTGACTCCAAGATCCCCTCTGCTTGCAGCTTGTCTGGAGTAGGTAAGGCTATGTTGTTTACATCCTTGAAGATCTCCCTGATATTTTGATCCATGTCAGTGACTGTTCCCTTATATCTGATCAAATCAGCTACATTGAACACTGGTGAAATCCCTAAATCTGCAAGTAACTCCACCTTGTATGCATTTTTTCCATACTTGGCTAACACTTTGCATGGTCCCACTCTTTTCATTTGAAATTTGGTTGATGTACCCTTTTGCAACCTAGATTTGTTGAGGTGAACCATGACATAGTCTCCTACTACAAATTGCAAATCTTTTCTTGTCAAATCTACCTTATCCTTCAACTTTTGTGTAGCCTCAGTGACTGTCTTCTTTACCTGCTCCTGAATCTCCTTCATGGTCTGAGTGAAGTCCTCTGCATGTCCACTCCTATGCTCCATAGCTCCAAGATCTCTGAGCTCACACACACCTCTTGGGTGCATTCCATACACTATTTCAAAAGGACTATTCCCTATAGTCCTATTCACATTGTCATTGTATGCATACTTAGCCTGTGATATGACCAAGTCCCATGTTTGTCCATACTCCTTGGTTAGGCATCTGAGAAGGTTACCTAACACTCTATTAACCACCTCAGTTTTTCCATCAGTCTGAGGATGGTAAGCTGATCCAAAAGATAGGTTGGTACCTAATCTGCTCCATAGAGTCTTCCAAAAATGACTCATAAACTTCACATCCCTGTCCGATACAATGCTCAAAGGAAATCCATGGATCCTTACAATTTCCTTGAAGAAAAGATGAGCAATGTAACTAGCATCATGAGTGGTTTTGCAAGGGATAAAGTGACTCATCTTGCTGAATCTATCTACCACCACATAGACACTATCAAACCCTGTCTTAGTCTTAGGGAGTCCTACAACAAAATCCATGCTAACACACTCCCATGGTCTGTTGGGAATGGGTAGAGGTTGATACAAACCTGCATTACTAGCTCCCCCTTTGGCTTTCATACAGACTACACACTACTCCACATACCTTCTGACATCCCTTGGCAACTTGGGCCAATAGTAAAACCTTTGCACTAGTGCCATTGTCTTGTTGATGCCAAAATGACCACTAAGACTACCATTGTGCTTTTCTTGTATAAGATTATCTCTCATAGAACCTTTTGGCACACATAGCTAATTTCCCTTGAATAACAATCCACTTTTCAAAGTATACTCTGAGTATTGACTATGAAAGTGATTCTCAAAATCAGAACATACCTTATATGCCTCTGAGAATTCTTCATCTTCACCATAGAGATCCTTGAAACTCTCTATTCCAATGCTCTTTAACTATATCTCCTGCACTATCAACAATCTTCTACTTAGTGCATCTACCACCTTATTCAACTGTCCCTTCTTGTGCTTGATGGTGAAGGTGAAATCTTGAAGATACTCCATCCATTTCAAATGTCTATTACTCAATTTCTCTTGAGTGTTGATGTAGCTAAGTGCTTGATTGTCAGTAAACACCACAAACTCTTTGGGTAGGAGATAATGCCTCCACTTCCTAAGTGACTGTACTAAAGCATATAACTCCAAGTCATAAGTAGAGTACTTATGTTTAGCTTCATTGAGATTTTCACTAAAGAAATCTATAGCCCTACCTTCTTGGCTTAGCACTCCCCCTACTAGAACTCCACTAGCATCACATTCCACAATAAACAACTTGTCAAAACTAGGTAATAAAAGAATAGGTTGAGTTGCCACTTCTTGTTTCAGTTTCTCAAAACCTTTCTCAGCTTCTTGAGTCCATTTAAACTTAGTTTTTAAACTCCCTTTGACTGTATCTAGGACTGGTGCACATATGCCACTAAAGTTCCTTATGAATTTTCTATAAAATTGAGCCAACCCATGAAAACTTCTTACCTCTGTCCCTGTGGTTGGTGTAGGCCAGTTTAGGATGGCTTCCACCTTGCTTGGATCCATCTTCAATGATCCTTCTGCTGTCTTACTAAAAATGAGTATATCATCAAGATATACCACCACAAATATCCCTGTAAAGTCCTTGAGCACTTCATTCATGAGCCTCATGAATGTGCTAGGGGCATTTGAGAGGCCAAATGGCATAACTCTTCACTCATACAACCCATCATTTGTCTTAAAAATTGTCTTCCACTCATCTCCATCCTTGATTCTGATCTGATGGTATCCGCTCTTGAGATCCAACTTGGTGAAGTACTGAGCTCCTCCAAGACAATCCATCAAGTCCTCAATTCTAGGAATAGGGAACCTATACCTGATTGTGATTCTATTTATTGCTCTTGAATCAGTGCATAACCTCCACTTGCCTCCTTTCTTGGTTGCTAAGACCACTGGTACCGCACATGGGCTGATGCTCTTCCTAATCAAGCCTTGATCTAACAACTCCTGCACTTGTCTAGCTACCTCTAGGTTTTGATCTGGTGTAAGCTTATAAGCTACTTTGTTTGGTAATGAAACCCTTGGTATGAAGTCAATTTGATGACTAATGGCTCTCTTTGGAGGTAAGGTTGTCGGTGTCCCATCACTATCTATGTCCTTGTACTTCTCAAGTAACTTTTGGACTGCTTCCGATATGATTGTTTTCTCAATCTTATCTTCCTCTTTGGATTGCATCATGACCACATATCCTTCACCTCCTTGATGTAGGTTGTTAATGAACTCTTTTCCACTGTTCAATAAGACACTAGGGGTCTTTGACTGTCCTTCTTCCTCATCTGACAGTGACTGCAACTAAAATGTCTTTCCATCCTTCTTGAATGAGATAGTATTGGATTTTCCATCATAGATGGAACCTCTGTCATATTACCATGGTCTGCCCAATAGAAGATGGCATGCATCCATGGGTAAAACATCACAAACCAACTTCTCTTTGTATCCTCCAATGGAGAACTCCACCGTTGTCTGCTCATTGACAAGAACACTCTGTCCTTTGTTCAACCATGTCACCTTGTAGGGATTGGTGTGGGGTACTTTCTCTAATTTCAACTTCCTTACTACCTCCTTAGAGATGATGTTATTAGTTGAACCTAAATCCACAATGACCTTGCATACTTTCCCAAGTATTTTGCATCTCACTCTAAATAAGGCTCTTCTTTGCCTTAGCTCTTCCTTGACCGGTTGTCTGATCAAAACTCTACTAAACATCAAATTCTCCCCCACTTTTGATTCAATGTGACTAACCTCTGGTGATTTTACACTCATAGTGTCTTCTTGAGCATATGCCACTCTCTTTTCTGTGTTTGAAGAAGATACTTTCTCCGGGCACCTATAAGTTGGATGTCCTACTTGACCACAGTGATAGCATTTCATATTGGCAAAGTATGAACTACTTCTTCCTGCTCCTCTTCCTCTGTTTGAACCTCCTTGAGGTCCTCTACCTCTTCCATAACCTCCTCTATAATTTGTTTCACTTCCATGCTCAGTAAGTTTTGACTCCCCCTAATTTCTTTGCTTAGTCCCTCTACCTTGGTATCCACCTCTATGTCCTCTTCGATCTTTGCCTTTTCCTCTGCCCTTAGAAGCCTATACTTGTTTCCTCTTACTCCTCTCTTCAATCTTAATAGCTAATTGGTAACATTGGTGTACTGTTTTAGGACTTAGAAGAGTCATCTCCTCTTGAATGTTCCACTTCAAACCGTTAAGGTATCTAGCCACCTTAATACTTTCATCCTCTGTCACATTAGACCTCATACAAAGTTTTTGAAACTCCTCAGTATAAGTGTTCACATCTTGGTCTCTTTGCCTCAAGCTCTGTATTTTCTTGTGCAACTGAATCTCATAATCATCTAGCATGTATGCTTCTCTCACCTTGGTAACCATTCCCTTCCAAGTAGAGATAGGTTGCTTGCCTTCTTTTTCCCTCTCTGTCTGAATGAACTTCCACCATGTCAAGGCAGAACCTCTTAATCTTGATTTTTCCACCTTTACCTTTTGTGCTTCAGTGGCTCCATCACATTCAAAATGGTTTTTCATTCCCTCTATCCAATCCATGACTAGATCAGCTTCCATTTTTCCACTAAACAGTGGTATTCCTTCAAGTGCTTTTCTGCTCAAAGCCTTCAATGCCTTCAAGAAAGGCTCTTCTTCCAAAATAGGGTCAGGTTCAGGGGTCTTGTCTTCCTCTACAACCTCTTCTTCCTTTGGTACCCTTCCTTCAAATTGCACACTCCTCACTACTTGCTCAAGTTGGGCTATTCTTTCCCTCAATAGCCTATTGTCTTCCTCCTGCTCTTCAACCATCTTGGCCAATTCTGCATTTGTCACCATGATGGTAGAATCACTAGACTCAATCTCAAACATACAATGGTCAATCCCAAATCTTTTTCTCACTCTGATACCAATCTGATGGGGATAGGGGGTTGGAGGAATCAATCACAGATTCCTGCTCTAGGTTTTTCTTGCAAGACCTTCTTGGTGTTTTGTTCCACCACCTTAACCTATAGGTCCTTTTGCATGTCTAGGTACCCCTGGTTCTCCTGGCCAACCCCACTACCATCACCATTCAACCACCCAAGTCAATCTTGGTGCAATGTCTCCAACCCTTCCTTAGCCCTTAATCTACCCTAAAGGCTAACCTAACCTCAACACTCAATTAGAGCTTTGCAGGGGTGTAGAGGTGTCTCCAATAGCTTCATACCATCCTCCTAGGGTTCTTGAAGGTTCACCATACTCTACCTTCTCATCGCTTTCACCAAACCCTCATTTAGGGTTGGAAAAGGCTACTAGCCCTAGAGCCCCAATTAGGTCTCCACCTCTGAGAAAACAAGTCAGTCCTTGAAAGTTTCCCAAAGAACATAGGATCTTTCCTTGGGTTTCCTGGTCCATATTCCCACCTCTCAAATATTTTTGGGGTCTTGGACCTTCACTGTCCGTACACAGGCGTAACCCACATTTTGCAAGAATTAGGGCTTTTTAAGCCATTTCCTGACCACACAGTGAACTGTCAGCTTATTCCAACCCCTTAATAGTCTGATGAATCCTCCTCCTTCATTCCAAGTCTTTGCAAGGCATATATCTACCTCTCCACACTGTTCCTTGACAAGGAAAGGTCACCCCTGCAAACCAAGTGCTTAGCACTAACTGTCTTTCCTAGTCGGGCACTGTCAAGCTCGCCTAGGAGAAGACTTTCTCCATGATCCCTTGACTCCTACAGACTCCTAACCCTAACCTATTTACAAACATGGATCCTAGACACAATTCCCAAGAGGCTGTACGTTATGTATAGTGGGAATGTAACCTAAACCTCCATTTCCTACTAACAAACTTATCAAAACAAAAAATGCAAAGAAACAACTATCTACTATAATGCTTGAAACAGAACTAGAAATATAAATGGCTACCACACAGGGCTTAATCTACCAGTGCATTGCATCCTACGTATAAAACAATAACATATTCAATCCATTAAAGCTCTATCTTGAGACAAAATCAGAAAATCACACTAAACACCACTGTTTTTCTTCAATTTCACAAATTTCACTACAATATCAATGCAACCAACCAACTCTCAGGTCGAGGCACATCTTAAATAGGTTTCAAAAATAGTTAATCTCCCTTGGTCGGTCATGTAAGTCATTAAATGGCAAAGTTGTAAAATGCACTGTGTTTTTCAACTTTTGCCAAGTTTTATAAAACTAAGTAAAAATGAGTTCTTAGACTCACTCTCCCTCTCCACTTCCTAACCTACTGACCACTAATGAGCACAACCTACTTTCAAACCTCTAACTCTATCTAAATGGTCAACATGACCTTCATGGTAATATTGCAAAAACAAAAATGCATTCAAGACTTTCTAAATGACTAGTGTTCCTAGGTGCTCCTGCACCACCAATTGTGCATCCTTTTTTTCAATACCACATTCTTTGAGTTGTGCTTCTATCTTTAGTTAAAATTTCTTATATATTGTCAAAAAAATTGGACCTATATTAGTGAGATCATTTTGAATTTTGTCTCCCCTAACCTCATCAATTTGACCATACAATTGCTCAAGTTTATCCCAAGCCTCATTAGGTGTTTTACACTTATAAATATGAAAACGAAGGTCAAGAGAAGCAAATTTACATATATATCCAAATGCTTTCTATGATTAATGATCCAATCCATCTTTTCTTTAGCTCATTTTAGTCCTAGAACTATTTCCTCAATATAATGAGTAGACCCTTCTTACATTAATGCATTCCAAGCATTCTTTTCCATGTATAATTATGTGGAGTTAAAAGAGGAAACATAGGATAACCATGGCTAATATTATGAGAGAACAAGAGAGAACTCAAAGAATAACCACACAACACAACCCACCCAAATAACTGAATCAATGAATGCCCCATAAAAATATGATTTCACTTTATATTTAGTGTGGTTACAATTGCCACTTGCAGAAAAAAGCTAAGTAGTCTTTGATCTCAATGTATTATAATTGCTAAAAAATACTATATGTTGAGAGAATTTGTATTTATCATAATGAATATAAAATGTTAGCAACACTTTAAAGTACACAAAAAATTATGCACTTTAAAAAAAATGCACCTAAAAATGATTCTATATCATTTTGAATGAAGACTCAAAATTTCCCAAAATGAGAATAGTTCATTAACACCTACGAAAAATTCCAATTGCTATAAAATCCATGCATAAAATTTTGAAGTATCTACACTACTACATAGAACACAAAAAATACCCCAAATAAAAAAAAATCTAAAAAATGGAGATCCTAAGCACAATTTATAAGCCTACAAGGTTTGACTTCAATAACCAAATTTCTAATGTAGTGTGGGTAGGTTGGGAGGAGGTATTTTAATGTCACCCTAACATAAAGATGACTTTAGTAGTTGACTAGATAGAGCTAGAATATTTTCCTAAATTTTAAAATCATTGGTATTTTAATGTCACCCTAACATAAAGATGACTTTAGTAGTTGACTAGATAGAATATTCCCTCATAGCTAGAATATTTTCCTAAATTTTAAAATCATTGATCATTTTTAGAAATCTATTGTAGAGGTACAAAAACTACCATTGTGTATTGGGAAACTACCTTTTGTACTAGGAAACTAATTATGGCAAGTGGAAAACTAGTTTTTAGCTATTTTAATGGTGTGGTGACTAGTTTGAGCATTATTTGGCTGCTAGGATTGTTTAATGATATATTTAACTATTGTGCAATGGCTATGTCATTAGTTGAAGTTGGTAGGGCCATAGTTGTGGGAGTCCCACATGACACCTTGTTGAGCCTGTGGATATCATTACAGGTACTACTATGTAGGTCTCTTCAATAATTTTTTATACCTAAAATATAAAAAAATAATTTATTTTTTAAATATCCTGTATATTGAAATTAGATTACAAATCTCAAGATATGGAGAAAAAAGAAATTTGCTCTGCAACTTAGGGGATCACCTACACTAGTGTTAAGCTGAAGTAAGTTGTTAGGAGAGGATCTCATCCCCCAAGGTATGGCCATCTGTACCTTGCAATTCCTCCTTATTCGTTGGGCTTCAATCTCATGCTACAAATTTCCCCACTTCGTATGTGTGCATTTATGCCTGTTTGTGTGAGGACCTTGTTTTCTTTTGCCTCTCTTTATGGAGGGGGGTACAACCCCCCCAACCCTCTTGATAATGGGCCTAGCTCACATATTTTTCCATATAAGAATGTAAAAACTTTCAAGGATGCAATTTTTGGGAAGCCGACTCCTATCGTGGCGGGGGCAAGGTTTGTGGCATTCTCTTGCAATGGTGATGAGGGCTCCAACAACAATGAAGGGGAACGAGGTAAGGATCCCTCTGCCTTGTCATTGAGACTTCATGTTTCTCCCAAAAATGCCATGAAGGATGTAATCTATGTGGAAAGGGAAAAGTTAAAAAATGTGACTTTCTTTTTTGTTGTTGTTGATTGTAATAATATATCATCTAGGAAATTCTTAGATAATTTCTTTCTCAATGTATGGCACAAAAAGATTGGGATCTTGGTGTATTTTTTTGCATGATCTAGAAAGGATTGTTCCTCTTTTTTTGAAGAATCGTGAAATACAACAAAAATTCATTAAGAATTCATACCAGAAAGTGGTCAAAAGAGTCTTCAAGACTATAGCTTGGATGCACAGGGTGAATTGTGAAGAAATTATAGCATTATAATGCCCTAGATGGATGTTGGTTAAAATATACTATAAGACTTATGGGCAGTAATTCCCTAACTTCTTGAGCCCTTAGGCACCATCCTTAGGGTTGACAAGTTGAGGGTTTCACTCCCATATATGAATGCAAGAGTTCTAATCTCTTGTGCTTGGCTTGGAATTTCTAGAGTTTTTGGATATTCACATGGATGATGGTGTTCATGCCTATTAAATAGAGATGTTGCGAGGGCTTAGTGCTTGCTATCTATGCAGGTGTGAAGGTCATTTAAGGAAAGACTACCCTATCATTCGCAAGGGTAGAAGCAAGGGTAATCCTATTTCTAATAACTCAAAGGGTGGCTCGGCCACAAATAGTAATAAAAAGGTTTTCAATGAGGGTAACCCTAACCCGACCTTCCATTCCCCTTTCGACTCTGGAAAAATGGAAGAGGAAAATTAGTCAAATTGCAAAAGCCTGGGTGGGGCTGGTGGCATCCCCCCACAAAGCTTCGGCCTAGAGATCTCAAAGAAACCTCCCCCCACAGATGGGAATGAGGTATTGACTATAGTCCTCGATTCACAAAATCCAGTATCCGTGAAAAATCCATTTGATCCCCTTCTAAAGTCGGTTGAAGGCAATGACCACAATTCTGCAAATAACAATGACACCTCGGGAACTATAAATAATACTTCTAATGAAATAATTTGAAATAAAAGCTCGGTAGCCACCAAGAAAAATGTGCAGCAGATTATGTTGGAGAAGATAAGAAAGAATAATGAAATGAACAAAAAGGTTGAGTCAAGGAAAACAAAAGCTAAATTCCTCTATTATAAAAATATCATATTTGCAGACCTGAGGAATAATGCTACCTCAGGTTTAAAGTCTAATGAGGAAGGCCAAATAATTGTGCCATCTCAAAACCCCAAGATTAAGGATATCATTTTAGAGTTCATAAAGTATAAAGGAAATAACCAAGAGGTTATCGTAGACCTGAACACAGATAAAGATTTTGATATTGTTATGAAATAGGACATTGAATCTATAGGGCTTAAAGGGTGTTTGGGTGTTGAGAAAAATGCATCTGAAAAATCGAGATATCACAATGATCTCCCCTCCAATCCAAAAAAGGAGAGGCAGAAAGATAGGTTTTGTCTTCAAAATTAATGGAGGCAGAATCATGCTAAATAAGAACAAAAAGAAAAAACAAGTATAGTGCTCCCTACACCGAGCACCAAAAGTTTGGAATGTGATGAAACAACAACTAAATACTTTGAGTTGTTTAGGGAAAAAAAAGAGACTAATACCAATTTTTCAAGTAATGAATCTTAACTGCACATCATGGAATGTGAGGGGGTTAGAATCTCCTAATAGAAAATACATGGTGAGGAGATTCCTTAACCTAGAAAAGGAAAAAGACTTTGTGCTCCTTCAGGAATTCAAGGCCACTAGCTTTACTCTCAAAACAAATTTAAAATTCATATAGAGCAATGTCTCATCCCTAGTCACCAAGCAT
>VDFB02000003.1:272093278-272192238 GCA_007258455.2 Sequoia sempervirens | reverse complement strand
GTTATGGGACCATGGGAGTAGATGGTAATTAAGTAGGAGCTCATTCCTCTTGTCCTGCTTCACAAGTAATTGCATACTCTATTTGCTTCTCTCTTTGACACTTCACAAGTAATTTTATCATCTATAACAACTTTCATCATCTATAGAATTGACATGCAATTCAATCGAGTTCCTAACAATATTCTACTTCTCATTACTACATAACTAACTAACCTTCCACAACTCTTCGGCGTACCAATTGCACACCAAGGTGCCATTGCTAGTTTATTTCCCTATCCTCATTCATTTTCCCTCCCTCAATCTAGATGCATTTTCTTTTTCCCTCCCTCTCTGAAGAAAACAAAACAACGAGGAGCAGCACAAGGCAAGCAAAGTTAAGATACTACAAATATGGTTGAATAGGGGAAGTGGAGGGAAGGAGGAAGGAGGCAGTAGAGAACCTTCTATTGATAATGTCATTGTCTCTACCTTGACCACCTCGCGTTGGTGAACTTGCTCATGGCCAAAGGCCTTGATCTCTCTTCCCTCTCCAATGTCAAACTCCTCAAGATAATTGGTAAGTTAAAGTAGCTTGTGTCTGTGTGTATTCCCTATTTTCCTATTTCCATTACCTTTTCAAATGGCCTTCTTGAGAATGAAATGGAAATGGCTGATTACAACAGTAGGAGAGTAAGGAAACACTAGAATGGTGAAGGTAATTTCTATTTTTATGCTTCATGCGCTATTTTAATTTAAACCCTTTCATTATTATTCAATGGTTGCTAACCCTTTATTGCTTTCAACAGTGGAATTTGGTTATTTCTTTTAACCAAGAAGGGATGAACCTTCAACCAATTAGCTCTACCGATTTCAAGTTGCATCACCCTGAGATGCCTATTGCAATGCAAACCCTTTCATATTAAGGAAACGGTTGTTAATTGTCCATTCCTTTTACTGTTGGTGTTGGTGCTGGAGAAATTCTGCTTGAAGATTTCATCCACCTTATCCATAACTTCAAGGATGTAGTCTTGTCTAATACTATAATCATTAATGGATCTTGATAGGGATGAAATAAATGAAAATTGGGAAAATAATGGAGGACAACTAAAATGCTCCATTGCTTGCAATTGCTCATACCCAACAAGTAAAACACATTTGTTCATTCGCAAGGATAAGAAGAAGTGAGAACCTTCTCCAGGTGATGACAAAATAATTTGTGGTGTACTAAATGTTGTTTTTTGTAAAAAAAAATTGGGTATTAGTTGTTATCAGTTGTTACCTATATGAATGCAGTACATTTTTTGGTTTCCTAAAGGACCTTTGATTATTTTTTCTAGTATGAGATTGATCTTGCCTTGTCTAAGAGACTATGGTTATCTATTTTTATCAAACCAACAAGCTTTTTGTTTTCCTCATAAGAAAGAACTAGATCAAAAATTCCCAAGGTAGTTTGCATTATAACATTTTCTCTTTAAAACCAAAGGCATGGTAGTAGGGTATTTCAGTTTGTGTTCTTTTCAAGTATAATTTTTTTAAATGAATTTGATGATTTTGTATCATATTTTTCAAAACAATGAGGGGTTTGCATTTGTATTTTGCAGCTAGATTTAGTTTCAAGAGTAGAACAATGAAAGCCTATGCTAGCTCTGTCTGCTGCTCTATACAAGCTCCTCCTCCTACCTAGCCTGAAACAAAACTTGTAGATGAAGATAGGAAAGTATGGGATGGTCCAAAGCCTTTCTTGGTTATTGGTTCAACTGGCTCAATTGGAACTTAGGTTTTTTTAACTTTACATTAGAAAAACCATAATATCATATATATTTCAAAACTCCAGTTTAAAGTTTTCTCAGTAGTGGTGATTTATTTCAATTCTGAGCATTATGGATCTAGAGAATAAATCATTCATAATTATTAATTTTTATTATAATTTAGTTATTGCTACTTTTTGTTGAAAAATGAAATTTATTTTCTGAAATCACCATTTTGAGTCTTGTTGCTAGGCATCATTGCACACTTTAGTTGCCATCTTGGACCTCTTTTGGCCAGAAAATATTAAATAGGATGATGCCATTTATATTATCTGCATATTTTGAGTGGAAATTTCTTTAGTCATATAAACAATTTTCCTTTCAAAACTGCAAGAGTATTTCAAGGACTCCCTCAAACATGTTGTGGTGAAGGATGTGATTTTTCTGGAAAAGTCTGTTTGACCTTAATCTGTCTACTATTTTGAACCTTTTGCATCTTAGGCTTTATAAGATGAAAAGAGACCTAGATTTCTAAATGTGCAATGGATCTAATTTCATAGGCAACAACATAAGAGCATTTCACAACAAAATATTCCATCTATTAAGTAGATCCCAAATGCTTTTTACTCCTATATTTCTAAACCTAGGATATGCACCTCTTCCTTTATTTATAATTTTATTGTGTACCTTTTTGTACATCTGTGTGTGTGCAATTCTTGCAAGCCATATTTATGAACATTTCTTTTTCATTGATGTTAAGGAAAAGAGGTGAATTTAGATTCTAAAAGCATTAGATTAATCACCAATTTAGCATGGCTTGGGTGCAATATATTTATTACTTATTGCTTTCTCATGGTTAAAATAACTAGGTAGTTTTATTTCTTTGTAATATATTTACTAGAAGGCACATTGTTTGTTTTGTAAGTCTACTTTGAAGCTAGTTGATACTTCTGTGGACCCTTTTGGGATTGGATCTGATGCATACATCCACTATTCAAGAATGAAGTCTCTAATCTATGATTGGTTTTGCTTCTAATAGATTAAAAGCAAAGGAGAAATTTTTAAAAATCCTATTGTAATATTATTCAATCCTTAAGCGGGATGAAGATTTCTATTTTCATAGTACTTGTTGGAATTGAAATATTTTTCTAAGAAATAAAGGAAGAAGCCAATAATCAGCAAAAAGTGTGGAAAGATAAAAACACTGGAAGTCTAGATAAATTTTCTTCTTTTTAGTACTTCTATTGGAAAATCATGAATGGAGTTGAAGCTATGCTTATCTCCTTATCTCTTTAACCATTTTCCTTTATAACTACAGTTAGATTTAGAAATCAGAACAACATTATCAATGTGCAATTCAACTACACTTGCTTTTCAGGATTCAATTAGATATCTCTAGTTATGAAATATATTCTTAGCATCTGTTAGTGTAACAAAGCTTCGTGACATTGATTGTCTTTATATCTTGAGTCTTAGGGAACTCCTTATCTGAAATCTCTAGATCAATTAATCTTGTGTGTTAGAAAACATTAAAATTGTGGGGGACATAAGATAGAAATTTTTTTATCCTTTCACACTATTACTAAATTGGTATTTTAGTTCAATAAGGTTTCCCTAGATATCAAAAACTGTCATTTTCATAGTATTAGTCTATTAGATTATTCATTCTATTGCAATGTATTGTTTTTTTGTTTCGTTATACACCATAACATTTCAAACTTGTTTACTTCATACTTTGGACATAGTAGTTGAACATCTAGATAAGTTCAAGGTTGTTGCACTTGCAGCAGGCTCAAATGTGACACTACTTTCAGATCTGGTAATCACTTTGACTTGATTATTGTTCTTACCTATTAAAACTTGTGAATGTATTCAAATTTTCAATATTGTTAATTTCAAATTTTGAATGTATGGTCTATTGATGCTGGTAGTTGTCTAAACAAAAATTCTCATTTCAAGTCAGGACATTCAAACCTAAACTAGTTTCTGTCTGCAATGCATCATTAGCTACTGAACTGAAAGATTCTTTGGTAGATTTTGAACCCAAGCCAGAAATACTTTTTGGAGAGGAAGAGATGATAGAGGTATATCATTACGTGGTTGAATTGTATATGCATAGAAACCATGATCATTTTTCTCAATTCCATACCAAGAGGCCAGAGACATGTGGTTGAAGGAGGCATAACATATATAGGATCATAATGTTTTTCATCTTTGAGCTGGATTTCTTTTTCTACTGTAGTTGTATTTTAAAGCTTATGATATGTAACCCTGCCTTTATTAACAATGATATGCCACTCTAAATTGCAGGTTGCCCAACATCCTGAGGTTGTCAGTGTTGTAACAAGCATTATAGGATGTGTTGGCTTGAACGTAAAGTCTAGACCCTTTTGTATCAAACAAATAATATTTTTCCTTTGTTTAAATGCTTTAATTTTCACAAGTCAATGTAGCGATTGACTATAAATGTATAAATCTGAATCATTTAGAAGAGCATAGCTTATTTAATGAAAGTATTATGATAGTTTCATCTTTTGCATGCTTTGGCTTTGTAAGTTGTGGAATAGAGGTATATTTACCTGACTAGCTTTCATTTATAACTCATAAGACATAGTCCTGTTCAAATAGTCAACTATGGCACCATCAACAATTTTTTTTTTTCTTAAAGATTTACCATTCAAATATAAATGTCATTAGGTGTTCTTGAGGCTGGTTAGTGGAATCTTTCCATCAATTTTTAAATTTTTTTATAATCTTTAAGCACTTGGTTCTAGTACAAGCAATTCATTAACACTATTGATAGGTTAAAATTTGTGTATTCACAATCTAGAACTTAAATGCAAATGATTTTGGGTGTGCATACATGGTGGCTACAGATATTTTTCCCCAAATCTTTTATTTTTTCATGGAATTGGGAATTGTGATTAGGTTACCTATAGTTTTTCACTCTTTCAAAATTCTAGAGATTTATTGGCTTACTTTTAACTGTTCTCTGTGAACAGATCAAACTGATATGTCAATTTCATGTTTATATATAGCCAACTTTTGCAGCAATAGAAGCAAGGAAAGACATAGCACTTGCTAATAAGGAGACTTTAATTGCTGGAGGTCCCTTTGTGCTGCCACTTGCACACAAACATAGAGTTAAAATTCTACCTGCAGACTCTAAACATGCTGCCATATTTCAGGTAGCCATCATAGTATTTTCTTGTGCATCTGAATGAATTCATGACATCTTGAATTTGAACAATAGATAATGACCAAGCAATGGTTGGAGTTCTTAGTTTTCATCTTTGGAAGAGCTTTATTTTTTAAATTTTGACCTTACCTTCTTTGATTCAATAATTGTTCTAATTTAAATGACAATTATAATAATTAAGAACTTAATAATATTGTAGCAATGTGAGATGCACATTTTCTTATGAAATACACCCACCCATGTGGTTTTGCAGGCATATTTTAAGATCTTAAAGATAATACTTGTATGTGTGCAGTGAATTCAAGGCTTGCCAAAGGGTGCTTTGCGACATATCATTCTAAAAACTTTTGGAGGAGCATTTAGGTGTGTAAAAATTTACTCTGCTCAACAAGTTTATGTGTACCATATTCTTCTTTCAACACACTCAAGAATAAGTACATAGATTATTTACTTTATTGATTAAAATATGATTGTGTTTTTGGATTATGCCAAGTTAATTTTTAAAATGTCTATTGCTATCCAGTTGGTTGTTTGTCACTTATGAATACAATCTTTTAAAACTTTAGTCATTTGTGTCATGCCAATCCCTTGCCTTGTAACATTTGGTCTTTGAAGTACAAGAGCCAGTATAATGGCACAAAACTGTGGAGAAACATGTACTATACAATGTATAAGGTTTGTAAAGAAGAATGTATTGAGTTTAACATATGAAGATGATATGATATCTACTATTCACTCTATATGAAAATATCTTTGAAAACCATTGCATTTACAGCTTCAGCAATAACTATTATACATTCAATATTAAATAATTCTGTCAGGAAAATTGTCACAAAATTAACCTCAAGGGCAAGGAAAACAAAATAAACAAAAAATTTAAACCACCAAACGATCATTTCACAGTTCAAAATATATCTGTGGAGAAACAAACAAGGGTCTAATACTTTGTATTACAATAATTTTATATATGAAAACATCCACAGATAAAACCACAAAACCAATGCCTTCATTTACTAGGTAACAATAGACTTGTTTTAGAATGAAATAAAACACAACAAAAACTAAAAGTGATTTGGCCATGTACAGATTTCCAAAAAAAATTCATTGAAATCATGGCAAGTGACTTACCTCAAGATTTTGCACAAGTTGTGTTATGCTGTCAATGATGCCGATGAGAAAAATGGTTAGAGTTTGCAAGAAAAAATATCACGAAACACTACCAAAGCAGAATTTAAGAAAAAATGAGATGAACCAAAATGAGTTTCCATTCAGCTGCCGCTTCAATCTATTCATAATAAACGAAAAGTAAGTCTAAAAATATCAGGGTTTAGAGCTACTAAATTCTTGAGCTTTGGACAAGATTTTTGCAGCCTTTTAAATAAAAATATTGGTTGTGAGTTGAAATTTGTTTTCAGATGTGAGGCGAGGAATGTTTCAACTGTTTGGAAGTTGTCTTGTATGTTGTGAGACAAGAACCCTTAGGCTTACACAAGAACACTTGAACAAGACTGAAACTGCTCTCCAAGGCCAATTACAACTCTCTCTAACATTCCACTGGCCTTGTTGTACGCCACAGTCATAAAACTATGAGAACAACTAGATGAGTTCTCACTACAACTCTGAACAAGAGAATGAAGACCCAAGCATATCAAATTTAACCTCTCAAGAGGTTATAAATAAACCTTTTTACAGGAGTCCAGACTATGGTCTTCTCGGTGACACTAGCTTACTAATGGTCCAGCCCACCCTTTGGAGGTACTACCTAGAATGAGATCAACCAAATTTGTAAGATGACCTGCGAAAGTTCACCCACCCAGCATTGTATCCCAAGAGCACTCATAATACCCTCATTCCACTGAAGAAAGAAATTAATTGCTACCAAATTATGGAAAACTTGTCCACCAAGATAAATTTCACCTTGGATGAAATGGAACATAGTTTTTAGCTGGCAAAAGTGAAGGCATTTATTTGCAGGTTTACAGGTGATATCCCTGGACCCATGACTCTCAGATCTTGGGTTCAAGAGAATTGGAAGCCAGGTGGAATTGTTGGCATTCTAATGATCTTAAAGGTCTATTTCATGTTCACATTCTCCTCAAAACAAACAAAGATACAAATTTCTTGGTGGCCCCTGGTTCATAAAATAATCTAGTCTTTTCATAAAAATAGGGATCTACCAAGTAATTGCTAAGGAAGGTAGGCAAAGCCGTTCGAGAGTATATTACAGCTTCTAAGTTCCCCAAACACACAAGGGTCCTAAACTTTGCTAAAATTTGTGTTAATATAGATCTGATTAAGCCATTACTAGATAATACTGTTGGAAGATGTTGCGGAAGTAGCTAATGTTTAATGAGAATTTTGGCTTTTGTTGTAGAATTTATGATGAGCATGGTCATCTAGCTCACTTATTCCTCTCCCAACAATAGTAGGAACAACAACAACCACCTGCAACAAATCAAGAGCATAACAATTGCCAAATGCATAAGATAACATGGGAACATTGGGAAGAGATACTCCAAGAACTAAATAAAAGAAAACCACTGCTGGGATCTGCACATTCCTGGGAAAGGTTGAATCAACAAGGAGGAGAAAAAAAATGAACAGACTGTAAGGAAGAAAATAGGAGCAACTCTCTTAGCTGAGTAGATAAATCTTTCAAACCCCTTTGAAGCTCTTGCTGAACCAGGAATAGAAGAAATGGAAGATATCCAGGATAGCCTGGAAGCGAACACAACATTCATGACCTCAAGCCCATAGCATAGCAGATCCTCAAAGTAATAGGAAAGCTAAAAGGGATTTCAAAGGAAATACATATGTTTTTTGTAGTTGTGGACACCTCAAAGATTCAAAACCAATGATTGAATGTAGGACTGCTAGAGACAAACCTAGAGGTGGGGGTAACAAATGCCAATTTTTATAGTACCTAATTCAGTCAAAATACCTCAAAGATATTCAGGATAGCTTGGAAATCAACACACCATCCTTCACAACATCTCAAGCCCATAGCATAGCAGAACCCGCAAAGTAACAAGAAAGCTAAAAGGGATTGCAAAGGAAATATGTATGTTTTCTCCAGTTGTGGACACCTCAAAGAGTCAAGTCACTCAAAAACAATGATTAGATGTAGAACTGCTAGAGACAAACGCAGAGGCGGGAGTATCAAATTCCAATTTTTATATTACCTAATTCAGTCAAAAGTTGAAAATTAACTGCAAAAATCTAGACATATCTGTTACCAAATTGTCTCTGTTCAAAGGACCATCAATCCCAGATTTGTGATACTGCATGTCCTGAAATAGTTCTAGAGTAAATCATTGTCTTCTTAATGTTTTTTTTTTGTGGAATATTAGAGGCCTTGAGGATCACAATAAATTCTAATGAAGAGGATTGGATGCTCAGTAGTTTCTATGATTTTGGTAGAATTTTTTTGTGGATTTGGCATTTGCTACACTTGGATTTTTGGAACCTGTTTTGTAATACTCTTACAGACTAATATCCAAAATTAATTTTTGTTGATGTTTAGATAATGATGTAATTTTCTTTATAAATGCTTTGTTTTTGGTAGGGATAAATGTTTTGTTCCTAATTATGTGATCCCCTATAACCTTTGACCAGTTGAGCTGCCCCTTTCTCATATAGCGGTTGAAGCTCGGGATTTGAACCTGTGACCACTATCTGTGTCTTTCAATGTCTCAACCATCCATTCTATATGCCCCATGGAATTTTATAATTTGTTTTTAATAGAGTACTTTCAATTGTATTTAGAAAAAGTTAACAGTTCAGAAAGACACTTGATTTTGAGAATTTGGATTCTGCACAACTCTAATTTTTTTTGTGAATTTACATTCTTATGGTTGCATTGCTTATTTAAAGTAGGTTGAGTATGTAATATTGTTGATGTAACATTGAACTAAGTATATATATTTGAAACCTAAAACTTTTGAGTTTTTCATTTAATTGATTTTTTCTGTGATATCACATCAAGAAAATCAACAGTGTTTTATTGAGGTTAAACAGGTACACCCAATTGTTGGAATGGAGTATTCACATGGTATGTGCAGTAGTTTGAACACTGAAGTCTTTTCAAAACTATTTTTTTTGTTGCAGAAACAATAATCTCCATTATTTAGAAAAATGGGAAGTTTGGGAGGTTTGTTCAGTTATTGTTGTTCTTTTATAACAATGCCAGTAATCAGGTGACTCAGTCAGTTGATATTCCTTTGATGAATGACATGATGTATAATGATCTATCATCATTTTAGGAAATGGATTTCCATACTAAAAGAATGGAAGATTTCTTGGCAAATTGTTCGAAGGGTGGAGAATCTAGAGATGATGCCTTATCGACCCCAAAATCTCATGGGGTAGGGAGTTTTCTGACTCAAAATGCTTCTGCTGCATGTGGTCATGATCAGTTTAGTCTAATTATGGATATTATATCTTCAGAATGTCACCCACCTAAACCAAATCCATCGCATCCTATGCCTTTGAGTGAATTTGCATCATCTTTACCACCTACTTAGTTTGTAGAAGGATCAACAAGTCATGGAGTAATAGGGTCAAGCAAGCAGCTTCAGACATCTTTAACGAGACAGGACCACTTGTTTCTACAACACAACTTCTATATGAATCAAATGGGTCTGAAGAAATAAAGCCTTGTCAGTCAGTACCTTTGGTTATTGATGGAGCTGCATCAATTGAATGTAATCAAGTTTCTGTTGGTGATGTTGCTAGCTCCCTTTCTAGAAACATGAAACTAAAAAATGATCTGTATGTTTCTTCTGAGGAAGTTGTGATGGGAAGGAGTGCCATAAGCTTCTTCATACTATACATAATTTATCAGTGGTGTTGCTTGCTAGTTCATCATCTTCGCTCAATATCAGAGAATCTGACATTCAAGTTCTCCAATCTGTCATTTGCAATCTATCACAGTGTCTAGTGAAGGGGATGTGCCTTTCTACATCAATAGATGGAACTGTATCAAAACCTGATGAATTGGTGATCACTCCTAATGTAAAGAGAACTCCAAAGGTTTATTTTTAAATCTCTTTTTGCAATTTGTGTTTATCATAGTATAATCGTGTGTTCAAATTTTTTGAATCATCTTCAACAAGCATGCTCTAGTGATCATGAATTCTCTGAGCACACAAAGCATTGCTTTTCAAGGTATGAATAGGGATTGGCTTCAAGGATTTGTTAGGATTGGATTATCTCTTTGATATTTTTTCTATAATAATTTTTTATGAAGGAAATAATGCCCTCAAGGTGTTTTTTCATTCAAACACTGTTTTGAATAGATGTTTATTTTCAGCTTGGAAAACAAATTTTAGATTTTTTGAAGACCCTGAAAACAGATTGGTTGAACTAGATATGAGTTACTTAAATGTATTATTATTTCTTTGTAGTGATGCAATGTAGAAGACATCACACCTATGATTTGACAAGCTTCCTCCCCAAGCATATGAATAAGTCTAATTCTAAGCTATTTATAAGTTATCCTAAAATATAATCTTTTTTGACAACATTGCTTAGTTGAACTATTTCAAACACCTTTATATAATAATATACTTGAAGTTAGGCAATGTGCTCCATGATTAAGAAGACATGACGTGGATGGTTGGGTTTGATAGCTTTTTAATTATTTTTAATAGCTTCCATGATGTTGAAAGCATCATAAATGCTCATATGCTCTTGGTAATTTATTATTTATAAATATCAAGGGATATTTCCTAAGGGAAAGAACCAACAGCTTGTTATGAATGGTCAGAGAAGTTTAAGTAGTTATTGAGGTACATTCCAAGCCTATTTTCTGCACACTTTCTAGATAGATTTTTGAGGGAAAAACATGAAATGTCATGTTTTCATTTTCTTTTTACCATAAGCGAAGCCAATAATTTAGATGGAGGCTTAAAAGAAAAAATATGCTATCCTTTTTTGTGCTTTAAGAAAAACCTGATTAACCCAATATTTTTTGCATTTGATAGCGTTTTGGAATTTCGGGAGAACTAAATATCTGACTGATTAGCTGAGGCTGAGACAATTCATGCATGGTTCATGATAAGCTTGTAATTGTTCAACAATAATGGGTTGTCCATACTTTAAGGCATCTCATCATTAGGAATGGTAAATGCACCAAGCTATCACTATTCATATCAGTTGTTTGTCTTTGAGTTGAATAATCCTACAACTTGATTGCCTTACTGAATCATTCAAAATGTCATTTTGGAAAGAACAACAAATAACCTTGAGTAAAGATTACATGAAATAATGTAGGATGTCTCCATTAATTGTCTTTTCCTATTGGTGCTTGTTGATTACTGGAGGGCTTTCGTGTTAAGCTAGGAGGATTGATGTGTTAGCTTTGCTCATGAATTTTTGGATTAGCTTCATGATTTTGTTTTGTTTGAATCATGGACTTGTTTTGATTGATCTTTTTGGCTATTCTTTATATTAGTACTTCTAATGAAATTTGAGGAATTAATGGGCTTAGCTTATTTCATTGAAGCACTTATTCAAATAGATGTTTATTTTGTTTTTGGAAAAAAATATTTGATTTAATCAAATTTTCATAGGTAGACATGATATCATAATTTTGGATACAACTGTGCAATGGATTTTGACTCCAGAATATTGGATTTTCTGCAACTTTAAGGCAAATTGGCTTATGTAGATTGGTGTCACATAAATGTTCTACCGTGTCTTTGTAGCAATGCAATGGATAAAACATCAATGTTAAGATTTGACAAGATTCCTCCTCAAGCATACACACAAGTGTAAGGACTGAGCTATTTATCCTGTGGTAACCTTCGTTTAAACAACATTGCTTGTCCAGCCTCTTTAGAGTTGTCTATAAAAATATGCTTGAAGTTAGGCTATGTACACCATGGATAAGAATAGATATGATGTCAGTGGGTGGTTTATGCATCTTTTTTATTTCCTTTAGCTAGCTTCCATGATAATAAAAGTATCACAAATACTCTTAATTTATTAGAAACTTATTGTTTATCTATTTCAAGAGTGTATTCTTCTAGGACTAGGGGATAGACAAGTCAACAAGAACAAGAAGCTTGTTTGAGTGGTAAGGAAATTGGTAGCAGTTCTCAAGGTACGTTCTAAGCCTTTTTAGTTGCATTCTTCCAGATTGGGCATAAAAGGAAACATGGCTTGTTTTCTTCTTTGTGATGTAAGGAAAACTAGATAACCCTGTTTTATAAGCATTGGATAACATTTTGGAATTTTATTCCAAATTTTAATTATCTCAGAAATAGAGTTTTTCTAGAGAACTCTACATCTAATCTTGTTTTGCTCAAATGTGGAGAATCTCCATACACATTTCTCGATAAGCCTCTAATTAACAATGATGGGATTTCTATACATAGTCATCTCATCATTAGAAGCAACAAATGCACCAAAGGTATCATTATTCCTATCAGTTATTTGTTCTGGAATAAACCATCACCTTGATTGCCCTACTGAATTCATTCAAAATCACATTTTTTAAGGGAATGGAAAATAATCTTTACTGAAGAGTAAATGAAATAGTCTAAGATGTCTAGATTGATTCTTTTCTTTTGGCCATTGATCCTTGCTAATTACTTGAGTGGTTTCTTGTAGAGCTAGCAGTATTAAAGTTTTTTTGCCTATTTTCCCATAATACCATATTGACACATCATCGTAAAAGTATAATAATATATGACTAACATTTTTTGGTGTAACATTTTTCTCTTGAAAGGAAAAAAAAACATATAAGCATATTTTGAGATATTGCAAGTTAAGAAATAGGACTTTTGAATTTAAAGGTAGGGTAGATTTTAAAGGAAACATTATTTTTGAAAGTGTTTTGGTCACTTTCAGATCCAAGACTGAATTTTGAATTAGAAGGTCTAAACTTTGTAATCTGGTACTTGTATTTTTAAAGGTGAACCCCTTTTTCTTGGCTGGGAAGGGTTGAAGCCCTGGGATGGCATCACCCTGGGAATTCTCACCACACAAATGTACCTGAGAATCAGACTTGGGCTAGCAGTGGTAATCTCCTGCCAATTTACTGCTAGACCACTACCTAAGAACATCATATGGTATTTGGTTCTAAATTCAGATAATCTGATTCTATCATTATTCCTTTCTTGATTTACTTTTGTGAATTGGTAAGACATAAAAATTGATGCGAAGTGTGTAGTAACTTTTGTTGCCCTTTGTTCCAGATCCAGTCTTGAGATTTTAGCTACTTGATATTGAAATGGCTAATGAAGAAGACAAAGGGATGGTGTCTCATCATCATCATCAGATTTACTATTTGACAAGCTTATAGATAGGGTATGTAGATGAATATTTTTGTAGATTACTTTAACAGAATAATTTTTCCTTTCTATGTGCATATTAGTTTTTAAAAGTTAATTGTGGCCTTGTTGGTATTTTAACAAGTATTGTGTTTCTTACATTTGTGTATAATACTACGTTGTTAGTTTATAGGTTGAGTGAATAGAATCAAATTACTAATTCAATAAATACTAAATAGTTATTCTCCTTGATTCCATTGGCAACCTGTCACAACTGCAACCTTGAACATAGAAGGGTGTGAACATTTAAATAACCTTCTTGATTCCATTGGCAACCTGTCACAACTGTAACACTTGAACATGGTAGGGTGTATAGATTTAAATAACCCCCCTCATTCCATTGGCAACCTGTCATAGCTATAGCACTTGAACATAGAAATATGTAAAGGTTTAAATAACCCCCCTGATTCTATTAGCAACCTATCAGAGAGGTTTAAATAACCTTCCCAATTCCATTGGCAACCTATCACATCTGCAACACTTGAAAATAGAAAGCTGCAGAGGTTTAAATAACCTCTCCAATTCCATTTTCAACCTCTCATAGCTGCAACACTTGAATATAATAGGAAATTTTAAAGGTTTAAATAACCTCCTTGATTCTGTTGACAATCTATCACAACTGCAGTCTAAATGTTCCTCGTATAAATCTGACCATGCAAATTTTGAAGGTTCCATTGAAATATTTGTGCATCCAAAATGTCTCCTTTCTTTTGCAAGGTAAAGCACCATCTGTAAAGTCAACAACATACAAATCAATGTTCTCTCTTTAATAGTGCTCAGCAATACATAAGAAACTAGTGCAATTCGTCCATTAATATGTCTAGATAATTTGAAGATCAATAAAGCACTAGTATGTGAATGGAAACACATTGTCATTGATGGCATGGTTTGTTGGTGTTTAGATGGTGTTGTTTTAGCACCCACCTAGTGTCAAGCCCTTGTAGGGCTAGTGGGCTTGTGGTCCACTTTACTCATGCACTTGGATTGTTGGTTGTTAGGGGATGGGGCTCCCTGTTTGTGTTCCCACTAGCTAGGCCTGGGTAATGCCAATAACTCAAGCTGACGGCCCATTCAAAACCTCAATTTACATAAAAAAATACATGAAACACATTAATTTATAGGTTAAAGCATAAAGGTGACATGCACTAATTTCTTGAAGAGATTCTCATTCAACCCTGATAAAAAGTACAAAACTGATGAAATTATTGAATTGGGCTGTCAAACTTTTGAGGATAGATGATCCAAATATTGATTTTTTTAACAGCTTTCCTGTAAGATTGTTGATATCAACAAATTCACTCACTTATGTTTATTAGTATTTAAAAGCTATTGTTTTATTGCCATACATATGTGTGTGTGATATCCTTATTGTAAATACATTTATATATCATAGTGAATCAAATAATTAGACTAAAACTACATTTGGCATCTGCATCCAAACACACTTGGACTGGACTATACTTACATAAGTCAACATTGAGAACCAAACCAGATTTCTGAAATCAGTAATCATGGTGTTATTGTCATTAATGTTTATATCATATTGGTATCCTCGGAATTATTACAAATGGTCAATTTACAAAACCTTAACAAATATTCCGCAGATATTCTTTTTCATAAATAGATAAAATATAAATACAATAATCTGCAGGAAAGTAAAAATTCCCAAGTAAAAAGTGAAAAGGGAAATGACCTGCCTAGATGTTTCCCTTTCATTATATTCTTAAAGAATTCCACTACTCTGGATGGCATGTGAGATCCTGATCCTATTTGAAACAAATTTGTTTCCAAATACCTGAAAACATGTACAACTTCCACCAATACCATGCACAGTCAAGGAAAAAAATTCCAAGACTCCACTCACAGGATGAACAATAATACCCAAGAATGCTCTCCCAAGACCATGTACAAAACCAATAACACCATGTTCTCTTGCACTTTCCAAAGGTTTAGTTAACACTCCAGAGAAACCAAATGCCACACCCTGTGCTGAAGCCTCAGTGCCTTGTAAAATGCCATCACCAACTCCTGTAATTTTCCTTGAAGAATCCTACAAAAAATCCATAAAAATGTCATATAAGGACAATGAATATGTTCATATTTCTCAAATCTGTGGATTTTTCCTCAATTTAAATATAATTTTTATGTTCACCTATTTTATACGCAACTGAAGGAATTGTCCATATGTGGAAAGTTTGGCAAGTCCTTTACTCGAAGATGCCAATGTTGAGCTTGTCATACCAAGTAAATCTACTCCAAAAAGAAAATGCAGGGGATTATGTATCAAATCTCTCCAAATCCGGTGGGTAATTGATGGTAAGACAACACTTTTTCTCATGAACACGTGTCTGTGAACAACTTTCCTAAGATGGATCTAACAAAGCAAAGAGTTGCAATGATCGGGAACATAACTTCAAATGCTAACTTGTTTTCTTTCCATTTAACATGAAGACTTGAAACAATCAATCTAAGATCACAACTATTGATCCATAAATTCGATCAGAATTATTCATATGTGGAAGTTGAATTGAGATGTTGCACTAACTTGCATTTTGACTATATTCCCAATAGTGTCAATTACAGGACTCCAAATACCAAGCATTCCATGAGGCCTTTGGGTAGGTGTTGTCTCTAGTAAAAACGTTAACCTCATTTCTACTATATCAATCAAACTAACCCATAAAACAAAGTAGTTAAGTAAAGTTCAACCTCAATTACATTGACATTAAAAAGATTGTCCATTTTCATCTTTGAGTGATCTGAATGAGATTAAAATTTCTCTCAACTAATGCTTGAGAATAAGGAGTGCTTAAGAGCTCATTAAAAAGCTCTTCCCTTCATCTTGATCCACCCGCAACACCTTGACATAAGAGCAACAAAACAAAGTTCTTTTATATTGATGTTTAATAAAAAAATATGAAATTATTGCTTTGGAATTTCCTAAAATGCTTTTCTTTCTTGCAAAGTAGTAGATTTTGAGGTAGGAATGGAATTTTAACAGAGTGTTTGTTGTTTCCTCTCTTTAATGTGATAATTTTGTATCTTTCTGATGGTCATGTATCTAGATTTCCTTTGTCAAGTTTTTGAGAGTGGGAATCCCAATGCAAAAGAAATAGTCCTTTCAAACATGGCAACAACTTTTGATTGGATTTTGTTATAGTTTGAGGTTTGCTGCTTCAAATCCTCTCTATGTAATTTTTTATGCTTTAGTTCCTAAATGATGTAAAGAAAAAACAATTAACACATTACACTATATTTACTCATTTGAACAAATGCATAATTTCTTTTGTTTCTTCCTTTATTTCAGGATCCTTTCACATTTTCTAATTATCATAGAGCAATACAAGAGCCTTTTGATTACTACATGTTTGGACAAAATTACATTCGACCATTGATTGATTTCAGGTATTGTTGTTGTGATTCCCAAGAAGGTTTTAGTTCTTGTTTTTTAATCTGATAGGATTGGTTGTATCTCATAGGAGGGTTTTTTATTGTAGATTTAAGCAGTATTTGATCACCCCTAATAATATAGAGGTAGATTATTTGTCCTCATGCTTTTTCCATTGAATTTTTTTTCTATTAACTATGTAGTTTTGACAAATGAACAATAAGGTTATTTTGATTTCTGAGACTAAAAATGACATCCTTGAGTAAATTTTTGAATGTAAGGGAGGTTGTCTATATGTTAGGCTTGCTAGGGGAATTGGATTGCTCAACAAGAAAATATTTTTAAATTAATTTAGCTCTAACTCTATCGGAAAGATGATAGTTTGATGGACATACACAATTCTACCTGTATGGGAGTGATGAGAGTTGGACGGAACATCTAAAGAGGTTCCAGATATGCTAGAGGAAAGCTACGAGGAAACTAAATTGATAATGTTTGAAGTTCTTTTTTATTTCTTAGATGTTGAGTCCAATTAATAAGTTTAATGTTGTGTTGCAACTTGCAGTTGAGTATGATGATATGATAAAGGCTAGCATTGTCAATCCTCTAAAAGTTATCAGAATTGCATTAGTTGATGCAGAAAGGTAAAACTATTTATCTTTATTATAATTAATGGAACTTGCAACTACAATATTTGATAAAAATATACTTCCAAATATGTTTTTGACATGCAAATTTTGAAACCTTATTTTCAGGTTGCAGCTCCAAATTGAAGAAGTAAAAGGTGAATACCAACGAGAAAGAGTTTGGAGGAGCCAAAACCAATAGCGGTGGGAAAGTTGTGGATATGCAAGGGGATTAAATGGGTCGAGCCCCTATAGGAGGTCCCTGCCCTTCCAAAATGACTGCAGTTAAGGAAGGGGAAAACAATATAAGTATATGAAAATAGGAGTATTTTGTTTATATAGTGTCAGTAAGTTGTACAGTGTCACTGAGACATTGAATGTAACCAATGAAATTTTGATTTTCCAATCAGGTTTAATAAAGTAAACTTTTAGAGTGGTTTTTTCTCCACTCATAAATACTGTAAGTGGTAGAATGAGTTAAACAATCTAAACATGCTTCTACACCTCTAAATAGGACATTGCATCTAAGATTCAAGAAAATTAAGCTAATTTAAACTAAGAATCTTCATAAATCTATCCTATTGCTCTCTAACTCTAAAGATTTCTCTAATCTACTTTGCTCTCAGATTTTAGAAGCTAATAGAATGTTGAAATGACACTTAGAGAATGAGAATTGAGTTAATTCTATTTCTATATGATTAATAATGCAAAATCTACTGTGATGGCAACCATGACTGCAAATGTTGAATGCTTGATGGATGCTTGATGGATGTTGGATGAATGCTTGAATGCTTGGATGCTTGGAAAACATGCAGAGTAAGATTGTACAAGTTAGGATCCATTTCCTATAGCCAAAGAGCTGTATTTATAGTTTTCACGGTAGCACATTTGCACAGGGATACGGGATAAGAGGCTAGGATTCAATCTGGAGAATTGAAGGGCGTGGGATGAGAAGATGGAGCTGATCATGGAGGATTGTTTCTCCCCATGAAAACACCAGGCAAGATAAGAGGAAAGGTGGGTGGAAGAAGATTGAGAGAACTTCCTACAAGTTTGTCCCCGAAGCTCTTCCCGTGAATGACAGTAGAATTAATTAAATTTTGAAAATTTAATTTTATTGGTGAGTGAATAGTGGTAAATGATTTATGAATTAATTTAAATAATTTAAATTTATTTAAATTTAGGAAAAGGGGAATAAATAATTTAATAAATCAAACTATAGGGTTTGTTTATTAAATTAAAACAAAAGGAAAATAATAATTAAATAAAAGATTTTAGAATATCTTTATTTAATTAATAAGAAATGTGATGAGGTAATTAAATAACACAAATTATTTAAGTTGTGTATTTAATTCATGATAGAAGTAAAAAAAGAAGTAATAATGATAATAATTAAATAAAACAAAGTTTTTAATTTTCTTTATTTAATTAGGAGAGAAATAGAAGAATTAATAATGAACTTAATATAAATAAATATTTCTATTTATTTGCTAAGTAGATGAATTTAAGATTGGTTAATCAAATAAGTCGTATTTAATTAATTAGATTCTCTAGACCATTTTTAGGTGTCTACATTTTGCCCCTCTTTGAAGTGATGTGTTTACGCATTGCTTCAAAGAATGATTTTGCCTCAGCTGCCAGTATTGACAAAAATTTTAAAAATATACCCTGATTTACCCCAGATGTTGAATTTTGAAATGATAGCGATATATGCCCCCATAGGAGATAAATTGATGAATTTTGGATTTTTTTATTTTTTTCAATTTTTTTGAATTTTTATGATGATTTGGTGGTTTTTTGATGATATGGAAACAATTTATCTCCTGATAAAGAAATATTGATTCCTCCAATTGATTATGATGATGATTTGATGATCGCTTCAGTCGATTGTTGATCCTGATAGATTAGAAGATTATTGATCTCATGATAGGTGAGAATCAATGATAGATTGATGATTGATTAACCTCATGACAGGCGAGGTTCAATGATTGATTTATTGAATCATTAACCTCATGATAGGCGAGGTTGAATGATAGATTGATGATCAAAAGATTTGAACAAAGCTAATTAGATTTGATTGATTGATAGACTTATTGATTGATGTTGATTGATTTGATAAGATTGTTGATTTGTGATTTGACTTCACTGATTGATTGATATGCCCTAGTATAAGATCAATCAATGTACTGGGACTTGATGATGCAAAATGATGAATAGAATAGGGGATGGGATGAGGAAGAGATAATGAAAGGAGAAGATGAAAAGTAAGTAAGCACAAATGGATTTAAGGATAAATGTGATGTTGCCCCGGTCAAGTTGCAAGCCAAGATTGATTGATGATGATGATAAGAGTGTTGTTAATGAGGGAAGGATACATCCCAAAATAACACAAAATGATAGGGAAGGATACATCCCGATGATGATGATGATGATGATTGGATAAAGGCTTGTAACAAGATTGGGAACAAAACCAAGGATGTGATTAAATGATTTGTGCTAGAATTAATAGATTAAGATTGGATGGAATTTGAGATGACTGAAATGAAAGAAAATGATTCGGAAAGAGATGATATCCTAATAAATATTGAAGAGATGGTGATATAATGTAGAGAGGGAATACATGTAGCTTTTGAAACAATTTATAAATGCATATGCAAGACTAATATGGATGCAATCTATTTTAACCATGCAATTCTAAGTGTCATTTCAATAATCTTTTGATTTTGATTTGTATCATCACTGAGATTTTAAAAATGTTGAAAGAAAATACAAGCATCAATGATATGAGATAGACCAATGATGACCTGAGTACTTCTTTCATGATTTTTGATATTGCAAGCGAACACAAGCATCAAGATATAATCAAACCGAGATGACCTGAGCATTTCTTGCGTTAACAGACAAGAATTAATCATTTTCTTAAGTGAATCAGAATGTCATCCATGATACTTGGTAGAGCACTTCCCGCAAAAATTCACAAAATAATAATGACTAACTCACAAACAAAAAACAAAGAAAAGTATCATTCTCCTTCCTTGCTTCTCTAGTTCAATACATCATCGAGTAGCTCCAAAGAAATGATAAGCAAATGATAAAAAGAAAAGTACAACAATTCAACTTCTACTTAAATGTATTTTCAAATCATTATTTAGATTAGATCATCGATGTTGAAATGTGTGTGCTGATGTTTGCATGATATTCTCAGATGTTCAACCAAGTGATGTAACCTAAAGACCTATCCTAGGGGTCTCGGGGACTGATCAAAGATTAGTCTTGCCTACGTTATACACGTAGAGACCACGTAGTTCGACTGACACAGACTCCATTTTCCGACTGATGTAGACTCTATTTTTGTGTTTTCAATTTTATGAATGTTTTTACATGGATTTTTTGATTTTCTGATGTGTTTGGATTTTGATTTTCTGATGTTTTTGGATTTAAATTTTCTGATGTTTTTGGATTTTGATGGATTTTCTGATGTTTTTGGATTTTTGATGGATTTTCTAATGTTTTTGGATTTTGATGGATTTTCTGATGTTTTGGATTTTTTCAAGTATCGTCACTTGGTGTTGTCGTGTTTGATTGCCTTTCCATTTAAGCTGAAAGTCCATTGTACCAAATAACACTAGGATGTTGCCCCCAAGCCAGGTAAAACATGATATTCTTGCTATGACATGGATAGTGATAATGATTATCTCAAATGATAGATGGAAATGATATGAAAGGAAACAATCAGAACAAAACTGTACCTAATAGATAGAAGAGCTAGTGAAAATCACAAGTAGCGCCTGTTTGCTAGGTTTTCATCACTTGTTTTTATTGTGTCCTCTTCTTTTTCTTTTGTATTTTTTTTTAATTATTTATATATATATTTTTTGTCATCATGACGCCTGTTTGCCAAGTTTTCATCAAGACAACTTTATTGACTGTGCACTAGGTATCCTCAAGTGTAGAATCGCCTGAGATGAATGTTGTTCATGGGTTCCTCCAACATATCTCCTTCTGGTGTAGATAGTCAGTATGCTCCTGATCCATAGACTGATATGATGACATAAGGCCCTATCTAGTTAGGTTCAAACTTTCCCTTCTTTTCTCTGTTTGCTTGATTTCTAAGGTTTTCCCGTAGGACCAAGTCTCCGATCTGGAAGACTCTAGGCTTAACCCTATGATTATAGTTCCTAGGCATTCTTTGTTGATAGGCTGTCAAATGATTGACAACTTGTTGTCGATGTTCATCAAGTAGCTCTAATTCTTGAAGTCTAGAGATCCTATAATCCTCATCTAAAATGAGTCCCTTTAGTGAAACTCGAAGGGATGGAATTCCTACCTCGATAGGTAATATTACTTCTAATCCATAGACAAGAGCATATGGTGTAGCTCTTGTTGGTGTTCTAATGCTAGTCCTGTAAGCCCAAAGAGTAGGGTTAAGTTGAACGTGCCAATCACGCCCTACCTCATTTACAGTCTTCTTGAGAATCTTTAGTATTGTTTTGTTTGAAGCTTCTGCCTGTCCATTACCTTGAGGGTAATACGGGGTTGAAAATCAATGTTGGATGTGGAACTTTTCACACAACTCTTGGACGTCTTGGTTCTTGAAAGGCCTGCCATTATCCATGATGATTGACTAGGGTATCCCATATCTATAAATGAGATAATTAAGTATGAAAGATGATATTTGCTTCCCAGTGATTGTGGTTAAGGGAACTGCCTCCACCCATTTTGTAAAATATTTTGTTGCGGTGACAATGAACTTATGTCCATTAGATGAAGATGGGTTAATTTTCCCTACCAAGTCCAATCTCCACTGACAGAAAGGCCATGTAGTTGTGAATGGATGGAGCTCCTGTGCTGGTGCATGTATAAGATTGCCATGAATCTGACATTTTTGACATCTCTTGAAAAACTTATAAGATTCTTGCTCCATGTGTGGCCAGTAATACCCCAAATGAGGGAGTTTCTTGGCTAAAGATAATTCGCTTGAATGTGTTCCACAAATTCCTTCATGGAATTCATGTAAAGCCGAAGCGGATTCGTTATGTTCTAAACAACGCAAAAGAGTACCATCTAGGCCTCGATGGTAAAGGGTATCAACAATAATGGTATGTTTGGCGGATTGGCGTATGAAGTTGCACTTTTGGTTGCGAGAAAGATCTGGCGGTAAGATATTATCTTTTAGATAAGTATAAATGTCTCCATAAATGGAAGATTGGGCACTATCCAAAAGGCTTATGGTTTGGGATTTGGGATTTTCATATGCAGGATTTGACACTTGTTCCACAATAAATTGATAACGATCTTGCATTTTAGGCATTTGTAGTGAGATGCTATTGTGGCCATGGCATCTGCTTCTTTATTCTCTGATCTTGGTATCTGCTCAAATTTGATTTCTATGAAGTATTTTCTTAGATTATCTACCAATCTCTTGTATAAAATCAGTGTGTCATCCTTAGTTTGGTAATCATTGTTTACTTGATAGATGATTAATTGAGAGTCTCCATACACCTGTAGTTCTATGATTTTCCAGTCAATAGCCACTTTAATTCTAAGAATTAAAGCTTCATATTCTGCAACATTTTTACTGCAACGGAAGGTAAGCCTGTAAGATCGTGGAATTTTGTGCCCAAGAGGTGTGACAAATAAAATTCCTGCCCCTGATCCATGTTGTGTGTAGGATCCATCGAAGTAGAGTTGCCATGGTTGTGTTGTAACATTGAGGATATCCGCATCAGGAAATTCCATGCTCATAGGATGACTCTTCCAATGGAGCTTCTGCCAATTGGTCAGCGATGACTTGTCCTTTGATAGCTCGCCTTTCAACATACTGAATATCAAACTCACTGAGGAGCATGACCCACTTTTCAAACCTTCCTATTAAAGCTGCTTTGCTCAGTAAATACTTGAGGGGATCAATTTTTGCAATGAGCTTGATAGTGTGAGTGAGCATATAGTGTCACAATTTTTGTGTTGCAAATACTACTGATAAGCATGATTTTTCAATGAAGGTGTAGTTTACTTCATGTCCATTGAGTGTCCTGCTAATATAGTATATTGCATATTCCTTTCCTTCTCTATCCTCTTGTGCCAACAAGGCTCCTAAAGAGATATCTGTTGTTACGATATATAGCAACAATGGCTTGTCTTCACTGGGTGGCACCAAGATTGGTGGTGTCATCAAATAATGCTTGATTTGATTGAAAGTACTCTCACACTGTTCATCCCATTTAAAAGACACATTTTTATGCAAAAGATGGTTGAATGGATGACACCGATATGCTAGTTGAGAGATGAATCTTCTGATGGACTATAGTCGGCCTTGTAGAGATCTTAATGTACTGATGTTCTTAGGAGGTGGAATTTCCACGACGGCTTTAACTTTTGTTGGATCTTCTTCAATTCCTTTTGTAGAAACTATGTATCCAAGGAGTTTTGCTGATGTTACTCCAAAGGCACATTTCTTAGGATTTAATCTGACTTTGAATTTTTCCAACCTGTCAAATATTTTGGCCAGTATATTTAGATGTCCTTCCCTGGTGTGAGACTTGGATAAGATATCATCCACATAGTCTTCCATGAAGGTGTGCATCATGTCATGGAAGATTGTTGTCATAGCTCGCTGGTATGTAGCTCCTGCATTCTTTAACCCAAAAGGCATGACATTCTAGCAAAAGGTGCCCCATGGACATGTAAATGTTGTCTTTTCTTGGTCTTCAGGAGCTATTTTGATTTGATTGTATCCTAAAAATCCATCCATGAGTGATAGCATTTGATGGCCAGCTGTTAAATCTACAATCATGTCTATGTTTGGCAAAGGAAAATCATCCTTTGGACATGCTTTATTTAAATCCTGGAAATCAATACATATTCTGATGGTGTGATCTGGTTTTGAAATAGGTACAATGTTGGATATCCATTCAGCATAATCAATAGATCTAATAAATCCAGCATCTAGTAGTTTCTTCAAATCATTTTTTACCAATAATGCAACATGTGGATGCATTTTTCTCAATTTCTATTTTACTAGTTTAGTGCCAGCTGGTAAGGATAAGTGATGCATAATGAGATCTGTGTCTAAGCCTGGCATGTCAGAGTATGAACAAGCAAAATTGATGCATCGTTCTTCAAAGAATTTGATAAAATATGGCTTTTCTATATCTATCATGGATGCTGCCAGGTGTAGGATTCTTACTTTCTCTGCTGTGCCAATATCAATAGACTGTGTGGGTTCTATCAACACTGATGATCTTTCATGGTAATGTTGTGGGAGGATGTCAAGCCTTCCATCCTTTGGTGCCTCAATGAGGTTTTCACCATTGGATGTGTTCTTTGTTTTTACTATTTTAGGATCAAATACTGCCATAGAATGGTTTTCACCATTAGATCCATTATTTATTTCCATTTTTTTGCAACTGAAAGGCTTGGCACCCTCCTACCTAAAAGCATCATTAAAAGAAGTATTGGTAGAACAAGTATCAGATTCCTCATAGCAAAGGTAGTTAATAATAGCAGAGTCATTGTCAAAAATAGGGAGATTGATGGGGTGTTGGAGTTCCCACTCGATAAGCTCAGGATGCAGTAAAGGCAATGAATCATTAGATGGGTTGAGGTCAGCGATTGTGAAAGCTCAGACAGAAATGTCATCTAGGTTGTTAGTGGTTATGTTGAGGCCTATGAAGGTATTTTCTTCCACATCATTTATCTCAATCGATGTCTGTTCATCTTCACTTGAGTCATCAAAATTTTGTGTTGCAAAGACAATAGGATTAAAACTCGAGCTTTGACCCTCCTCTCATTTGGGGGTATACTTTTTGATAACATCGATTTGAATATCTTCATAGGAAACATCTGATAAGTTGTCCCACTCATATTCATTTGAATCTATTTCTGAATTATCTCTTATTTGAAGAATACGCTCCACAGTTTTATTGGTGAGTTCTGCTCTTGCTTCTTCTGTGTATCCGAGTCCAGCTTTGCCATTTTGCTGAATTGTGAGAACTTGGATTGGTTCTGTTACACTTTGTTCCCCTCGTTCAAGAGTTCCTTGTTCTGCTGCATATCCTAGTCCAATTTTATCTTTATATTGGAGTGTGAGAGGCTGGATTGGTTCTGTTATGCCTTGCTTCCTTAACTCAAGAGGTCCCTGTCCTGAATATCCCATCTTCTCAAGAATAGTTTTTCCCTTTCCATATTGATTTGTCTCTATGATATTACTCGTGGAAGTGGAAGCTTCCTCATCCCTATAAAGCCAATTTAGAATAGCCTTATCTTCTGATTCTTCATCTAAGTTCCCAGCTTTTACAAATTTTCCATCTAATGTCGTTGTAGATTGTGCTGAATTTTGGGTGATTGTAGATGGTTGTCCATACATTTGTAAGGAGGGTAACATCTGTGATAGATGGAAAGAGTGTCCAACACCATATTCACTTATTCCTTTGTCACTTATCTGTACTTTGTTGGTGAATTGATGTGAGAGTGGAGCCAATTGTTCTTCAACATTTGAAGGGTTAGATTGTGCCACCCTGATCTCTTGTGATTTTTGTTGTTTTGGAAGCCACTTTGATATGAAGCTTTGTTGTTGCTCACCATCTGATGTGCTAACTTCTCTATTGTTAGGTATTAAGGTATCCTGAGATGTTTTCAATGTATGACAAGCTTGGGTGTCATTATAGTCCATTGTGATTGTTACCTCCTGTCCATTTTCAGGAAATTTCAGGCATTGATGATAGGTGGAAGGTACTGCTTGCATATCATGAATCTAAGGGTGTCCCAACAGTATGTTGTATGTCAGTTCCCTATCTAAGACTTGGAAAACCACTTTTTGGACAATAGGTCCCACTTGAATGGGTAATATGATCAACCCCTTAGAGGACCTTTCTTCCTCATCATATGCTTTGATTGTGATTTTTATTCTTGTATCAATGGCTTCATCTGAGTATCCTAGTGCACGAATCGGCTTTAAGGTACAAATATTTAAACCAGCCCCTCCATCTATTAGGACATGTTTTACACAGTGTTTATGGATGAGGACTTCGATGTGAAGGGTGGAATTATGTGGATGGGTGAGTGATACATCATCATGTTCGGAAAATGAAAGGCAATGAGGTGCAGATAGATGTCCTACCATAGCTTGGAATTGACATACATCCAAATTGTTAGGTACCATGGTTGATACAAGAGCTTGCTCAAGAACCTCTTTGTGTGATGGGGAAATCTTTAGAAGTTCCAAGATGGATATTTGTGCTGGTATTTTCTGTAATTGATCAATGAGATTATATTGATTAGAGGGAGAATCCACAAATGGGGATGATATTGATGCTCCTTTCAATATAACTTTGGATTGTGCCCTTGTTGTGGCATTAACTGATTGGTACTCTTGTTTGAACCTTCAATGAAGTGTTTGATCATTCCTCTTTTGATTAGAGCCTCCTCGATTTTGAGCCCCTTTTTGATAACTTGTTCAAATGTAGATGGACATTGTAAGTCCAATCTGTAATTCATGTCATCCACTAGGTTATCAATGAACATCTCTATCTTCTCCTCTTCAGGAATAGATCCAGGGTATTTAGCAAATAGCCTTCTCCATCATTGGAGAAAGGAAAGAAACTTTTTACCCTTTGCTTGTTTGGTGTTGTAGAGTTCTTTTAAGGTCACCCCATGTTGGATGTTGAATGAGAAGTGTGTTATGAACCTATTGATCATTTCTTCAAAAGATTGGATCCCAGGTTCCAATTTAGAAAACCACTCCATGCAAGTGTTTCCTAAGCTTCTTGGAAATAATCGTAGTAAGTAAGAGTCTTCGTGTGCGAACTCTATGCTCATAGCTCGAAATTCACGTACATGATCAAATGGATCGGTTCTTTGATTGTATTTGTTGTACATCAGGTATTCACAATACTGTGGAAATGGTATCATGTTAATGCTTGGATCGAATGGATAAGGGCAAATGTCTTGTAAGGAATATCCTTTTGTTGGCCCTTGTTGGATATTTTGGAACTGTAATTGTAATTGTTGGATTTATTTTTTCAAAGCATCTATTTGATTTGGGTTTTCCATACTAGTTGTCTAGGGTGTGGTCATTTCCTTGATTTGATTGACATCAAAGTCTTTAGGAAGCTTAGCACCTTTGTCAGCTAATAGTAGAAGATACTTTTCCATATCTTGCTTTAGCATCTTTTCCATAAATTTATGGAAATGAGGGTCTTGTTGAACTTTCTCAATTTCTTCTACAGTTATTTCTTTCTCATGTGAATTAGTGAGAGGATCAGTGTTACTGTATCATCCCCAAGGGTTTTCTTCAGCCATGGCTGCTATTCTTTCATTTTCTTCTTGTTGTTGTCTTTGATACGCTGCTTATGTGAAAATAGGCATACAAATGTTTAAAGTTTTACTCTAGACTTTGATCTTGGATTTTTGATTGGATAAGTGTCGAGGTTTTTGATTTAAAATATGATTTAGTCGTGTCTAGTTTCGTGATGGAAGGATGATAAAAATCCTTGATAGGGAAACTTTGACAAAAAATCTCAGATTTAGTGACAAGGACACTTTGCAAGATGTTTCAAGATCTAGGCGTAATAGTAAATTTTTCTTTTTGTATGATTAAAGTGTTTTGGACTATGGAAAAAATATTTTGGACTGATGAAAACCTTGTTTTTGATATGGGAAAACTGACAAACTTCCTTACTAACTCTCTCTTTTTCTGACTTTCTGGAGCGCTAAAATAGAGACATGATGCACTAGAACAGACACCCAAAGTGCTAAAACAAAGCAGTGACACGCTAAAACAGACCAGTGAAGCACTAGAACAGAGCAGTGACACGCTATAACATAGCAGTGATGCACTAGAACACAGACCCAAAGTGCTAAAACAGATCAGGGACGTGCTAGAACAGAGACCCAAAGCGCTAAAATAGACCAGTGATGCGCTATAACAGAACCATGAGGTGCTAAGACAGAAAACTATCTTATTCTATGAAACTCACTTGGTCTGGTATCGTATTGTATGGCTAGTTGTGGGATGTATTTGGATGAATTCTTTGACTGTGATTGTGGTGTTGCCTAAGAGCCCTTCTTTGATAAAATGCTTGTGAATCTAAGGGAGCTACAACATAGTCATCCGTATAACCTCTAGATAAATCATGATACCTATGAATAAAAGTCCTATGTTGGAGTAGAACTTTCCTGCTTTGATATAAAAATCATTATTTTCTCAAAAGTTGTTTGTATGTAAGTGTTTTCTTTGGCTTTCTAATTCGTTTGACAAGAGATTTCTTGACAAATTTGGTGGATACCCAATCTCGAATCATGAGAATTTCATAAGTGTTTTGATTTTGAAGATTTTTGTGATGATCTTATCTGAATTTAATGAGAGAAAACATAGCAAGAAAGAATAGAATGGTTGACTTTAAAATCCTAGAATCTAAACAAATAGTGTATGTTCTTAAGAATCAAGCATGATTCTTCTTGATTTTCACTGGTTTATAACAGATAAGACACTTCAGATAGACTCACTCCTAGAGACAAAAGGTCATCGTTATATACTCGAATGGCCCACAGCTTGAAATTGTGTCGACTCACACAGCCATGTCACCCCCTAGAGGGCACCCGTGTTTTTGTCTTTTCCAAGTGCATACTCAGAGTGATGGAAGTGGATACCGGATCCCCTGAGCAAACAGTCCTTGACAATTATATGGTGAGTGCTTGAGGGTAGATTCTTCCCCACCCCTGCACCATTGAGTATTACAATGTTTATAAACTGACAAGCGTGCTTCTATTTCTAGGTTCTTAGATAGGGTTTCTGTTCAGAGCGAAAAATGGATAAACTCCCTCGAGAGACCTCCCAATCTTTAAAACAAATATTTTGGGATGGTTATCCTGCACACTTCCGTTGAAAGAGGGTTTCGCCAAATTCACATAAATTTTTAAGTGGGTTGGAATACCATGGCTTTTGGTTGTCCCCACTTAGGTCGTTCCCGTAGGGTGAGTACTTTTTCCCACTACGGCAATCCTGTCTAAAGGTTTTAAAAAGCTTTAAAAATACGTAAAGAAAAGTGAGTCTGGTATTCTGATGCACCCAGTAAAGGGGAGAGCATAAACCTATCACCCAATCACAGCAGAGAAATTTTGTTCACTTTTGAAAACCCAAAAAGACAAATGAGTTAATCTATATGGAGATATTGCTCCATAAAAGCATGATGTTCAATTTTAATCCCACAAGAAATTGTGAAGTTTCTATCCTAGGATTGATCAATTTTTATCCCTATCCTAGGATTGATAAATATTATCCATTTGCTATCCTAGGATTGGTAAATTTTAATCAAAAATAGACAAAAACAAAATCTGGCCGCGGATGCGTCGGATCCAGATTAAAAAAAAATGATTTTAAGGACAAAGAGTTGACGTGCTAAAACAGTGACGCGTAGCACTGAAACAGTGACGCGGTGCGCTGAAACAGTGATGCGGCGCACTGAAACAGAAGATCGGCGCGCTAAAACAGACCACCGGCGCGCTACAAGATCCAACTAGCGCGCTATAAAAAGTCACGGTTCCGCAAAAACTATCACGCCGATTCCTGTAAGACACTTTTCACAAAAATTAATCAGAATATGGAGTTAGGCCCCACGGTGGGCACCAAATTGTAAGTGGTAGAATGAGTTAAACAATCTAAACATGCTTCTACACCTCTAAATAGGACATTGCATCTAAGATTCAAGAAAATTAAGCTAATTTAAACTAAGAATCTTCAGAAATCTATCCTATTGCTCTCTAACTCTAAAGATTTCTCTAATCTACTTTTCTCTCAGATTTTAGAAGCTAATAGAATGTTGAAATAACACTTAGAGAATGAGAATTGAGTTAATTCTATTTCTATATGATTAATAATGCAAAATCTACTGTGATGGCAGCCATGACTGCAAATGCTGAATACTTGATGGATGCTTGATGGATGCTGGATGAATGCTTGAATGCTTGATTGCTTGAATGCTTGGATGCTTGGAAAACATGCAGAGTAAGATTGTACAAGTTAGGATCCATTTCCTGTAGCCAAAGAGCTGTATTTATGGCTTTCATGGCAGCACATTTGCACAGGGATACGGGATAAGAGGCTGGGATTCAATCTGGAGAATTGAAGGGCATGGGATGAGAAGATGGAGTTGATCATGGAGGATTGTTTCTCCCCATGAAAACACCAGGCAAGATGAGAAGAAAGGTGGGTGGAAGAAGATTGAGAGAACTTCCTGCAGGTTTGTCCCTGAAGCTCTTCCCGTGAATGACAGTAGAATTAATTAAATTTTAAAAATTTAATTTTATTGGTGAGTGAATAGTGGTAAATGATTTATGCATTAATTTAAATAATTTTAATTTATTTAAATTTAGCAAAAGGGGAATAAATAATTTAATAAATCAAACTATAGGGTTTGTTTA
Source organism: Sequoia sempervirens (assembly GCA_007258455.2). Taxonomy (NCBI): domain Eukaryota; kingdom Viridiplantae; phylum Streptophyta; class Pinopsida; order Cupressales; family Cupressaceae; genus Sequoia; species Sequoia sempervirens. Next base: position 272,161,543 of record VDFB02000003.1, on the reverse strand, counting down.
TTAAATTAAAACAAAAGGAAAATGATAATTAAATAAAAGATTTTAGAATATCTTTATTTAATTAAGAAGAAATGTGATGAGGTAATTAAATAACACAAATTATTTAAGTTGTGTATTTAATTTATGATAGAAGTAAAAAAGAAGTAATAATGATAATAATTAAATAAAACAAAGTTTTTAATTTTCTTTATTTAATTAGGAGAGAAATAGAAGAATTAATAATGAACTTAATGTAAATAAATATTTCTATTTATTTACTAAGTAGATGAATTTAAGATTGATTAATCAAATAAGTCGTATTTAATTAATTAGATTCTCCAGACCATTTTTAGGTGTCTACAAATACTGTGTTTGTGTTTGTGTTTGATCAATCATATTTGTTCAAGAATTTTAGTCTACATTTCATGGTGCTTCTTCAACATTTGAATATCTATGATACTTGAAGTTTATATGCATTAATTTGTGAGGATTAATTAGGTTAGATTTGATTTGTAATGACTAAAGTAATGACTTACATGACTAAATATATGACTAATTAAATGACTACCATGACTAAATAAATGACCAGTTAACAACAATCAAATTAATCACTAAATTAATCACTAAATATATGACTAAACAAATTACTACTATGACTAAATAAATGACTAAATCAACGACTAAATCAATGACCAAATCAATGACTAAATAAATGACTAAAATAGTTTAGTCATAAATTTGGTTGTGTTATAAATGACTACAAATAAACCACTAAAATAGTCACGTGACTAAAATTAATGACTAAAATATATGACTAAATAAATGACTAAATAAATGGCCAAATCAATGACCAAATCAATGACTAAATCAATGACTAGATAAATGAATAAAATAGTTTAGTCATAAATTTGGTTGCATTATAAATGACTGGAAATAAACTACTAATGGTCACGTGACCAAAATTAGTCATATATATGCAATTTTTAGTAGTTTATTTAGTCATATATTATTGTTTTAGTACTAGTGCATAAAAACATAATGAAACTGAATCAAATAAGGTATATCTCATATATATCATCATTAAAAAAGGAGAATGTCATGGTACATCATCATGGGAACAAGTGTGATAGGATAATACAAAATAATACATATATACGAGGCCTTGATAGGGCCGATGAATATATATATACAAAATCATGTCCACAATATAATTCTTTGAATAACATCATAAAGATCAAGTCTAAATATGACACTCCCTAGCAGGAAGAGAAGGACTCTGAAGACCAAACTGTGGATCACCCCCTGGATCTAGCTATCTGATAGAGTTCCCACTTGACTCGGCACCACTCCCCACAACCTACTAGGCTCTCCAAACTGTGGACAATGTTGTGCTCTAGAAATAGAGGCCTCATATAGGGTTTGCTAATATGCCAACATCTATACCAACCAATCTCACTCAACCTGTATACTATCATAGTCTATCCTAAAACTATCCCTCTTAGTAGTAACAACTTGCAACTATGTCTGGGAAATGAGATAGTGCCCAATCTCTATGTCTTCCTCCACTTGAAAATGATCTCTCTCATGTTGAGCAATGTTTCTCTTTTTTGTCACACTATCTCTACAACCAACTATGCACCTCCATCCCTAGGTGGTGGAGGGGGACCTAGAACCTATCCCTGATCCTACATCTGATCACCCTGGGCACCATCCTGTCAAGCACTACCAAGTTTCTCTGCTAATATCTTGATATGTTGTCTCTCTCCTCGGTGACCTATGATGCCTGCTCTACCCACTACGGGATCAGTACCAAGATATGTGAACCTCAAAGGCACATGTCATTCCCACCATTTATCATAATTGGGAGTAGTACCTGTATTCTCTAAGCCCACTGGCCAACCCCATCAAACTAGGGAAAGAGGTTTGAATGAAGCAACAACAACATATCGATCAACATGTAAATCCCAAACATGGACCTCTCTGGTGGTCCAACCAAACTGAGCCTCATAAGCATCTGGAAAGTGACCTTATCTCTCTCCAAACTACTTGCAAACCTTATTAGGAAGATATCTCTCCAAAAGAGAGTGTGAGTGCCTGATCAACCATCTAAGCTACCTATAGTATACCAACTAATCCTAATCATTAGGCTATTCCTCACAATCCATATAGGGTATCCACACAAAACTTGGCATGTCATTAAATACATGGTGCTAGTAGGAAAGCTTCCCAAGCAATGTATAATGTAGAAAATATCATAGCGATAAGAGTATGGATCTCTGATAGTATGATCCAATATACCATTGGGTCGGGTGACTGAGATATGTTCCTAGGCCCATACATGAAGAATAGAGACACCGAAGGAAATAGATTTCCTACCCCTATATGCAACCTCATGCATATCTCTGTATAGGTTGGCAAGGAGACATGGACCCCATGCGTATCTAGTCCCATGCTTGAACATTTGCTTGATGCATATACCCTATCCCATAGGAAACTATCAGCCTCTCCTATTCGGGAACAACAATCCCTAACACCCAATCATAGAGAACAAGAGAAGTGGGATTAGCATTTCCAAAAAAATCTAATAAAACAATCTCCAATTGTTGAACCTTGAGACATCTCTCCAACAATATGACACATAGCACGAGTGCCCTGTTGAATGGAGTATGTGAAGAGCTCTGCTTGAATGGGTATGTGGAGGATCCTCCACACATCCTCAAGAGTGATGGTGGCCTCCCTAGTAGGTAAATAAAAATGAAGAGGTATACGAGTGCCACCTCTTCATGAGTGCAGTCATCATTGTACTATGACATGATAGTGGGAATGTAACAATTATACTACAACCCAACAACATCTAGAAAATATCATTCTAGCTCATGAAACCTGGTGATCAAATCAAATAGATCTCATGGTTGTCACTCCCTCGACTGGAGTGGATTAAGTACCACCTACAATCATTAAACTCATGATGTTAATGATTTTCTCTGAACATGCAAAATGAACTAAAAATGACGAACAAAGTGACTTAGGGTTCCAAAAGGTCAAAAGAAATTTTTTTGTCAAAATTGATGAAGTTTTTGTCAAAGGTGAGAGAAATAGGAAAAAGTGATGAATTTTTATGAAAGTACCAAAATCAAAAGCGAAGAAGTTTTTCAAAGGAAAAAATTGATCATAATTGTGACCAAAACGATGACAAGAAAACAAAAGCACAAAAATTTAGCAAGAATGAATTTCAAAAGCAGAAAATCAAGTCAAAAGCCCAAAATGAACTCAAGTGCGTAATAAAATATCAAAAGCAACCATTTCATAGGATCAAAAGTGTCAAAACTAACTCAAGTGTGCTAATTTCTCAAAACTCATACTATTGACTAGGTCGTCTTTGTGCATTAATTACGAAAACATGGAAAGACAAAAATGAAAATCGAAAAGGTACATACTGAGGCATTGATGCTTGTAGGTCATCCAAACTCTGAAACTAAGTCCGCATGATGTGGGGCTCCCTGAATCCTCGCCATAGCTCCTCAACAACTAATAAAATGAGAAAACTAGAGGCAAGAAATCACTATAAGATCAAAGTACAAATGAGGTAACTAGAACCCTAATTACCTATTTTAACCACCTAAAACCATAAATTTTACTTAGGAAACCTTTTGAGGATCAAATTAGGAGCTCCCGGGAACAATTGAATGAGTAATGAAAGACTTATAGACTTAATTTTTCACCCTCTATGCATCAAAACTAAAATAGAACAATGTTGTGAGCCTGTCCTCAAAATCAAAATTTTTAGCCAACCTCTTGAGGGGGCAACATTGACTACCATCATTCCACTGATTGTCGAGGCACAGTGGGGCATATAATTTTTTTCAAAACTTGATCATAACATTGAATCTTTGAAACAAAGCAACCAATACTTTATCTCAAAAAGGGGAAAAATGTAGATATGTAAAATTGACCTAACACTTATCACACACCTAAAATGAAATTCTCACATCATTGACATCATTATTATCAAATATCACCACATTTCACACCAAAAGCATCAAAAACCCTAAATTCCTCTTGTTAGAGATCCAAATTTGCACCCCTTTTCCAAGTTGTGAAAGAACTTAGCAAATTTAGACTAACATGGGACTACTTTCAGGCTGTGGGTATCCTATTGTGAGGGTAGACCTCTAGATTATGGGTTTTCTCCCCTTTTGGTGTCACCTAAACTATTCCTTGTTGGGAAAAGGGGAGAAAGAAACATGAAATAAAACTAAACCCCTATGGTGATGCATCTAATTTTATTTATCAAGCCTATACAGCTGCTTTAACACACAATTTCATCAAAAAAATCAGCTTAACACAACTTAGATATTTTAACATATCAATGCATAAGTGTTTTGCAAGGAGGCTTAGTTCTCTTAAAATTTGTGAAGGAAAGGAAATCTTTCACAACTAAAAGAATAATTGAACCACCACACAACTTACAACTTGCAGAAATATATGTCCATTCTACCTAAAGGTACTAAAGTGAGACAAACATGAAGGAGTTACCAAAACTCACAAGAACATTCATCAATCACACACAATGAGATAGCTTCAAAGAAGGTAAAAAGCTAAATTTTATTAAGAAAAATGGTGCTACATATTTCTATACATGTCTGATATTGAGTCATGATGTTTTCCTTTGCCTAAAAAAATCTCCAAAGATAAGCTACAATGCATGTAGAAAGAAAGAAAGAAAGAACTCCCTTGAAAACTTGAGTTTGAAGATACTTAAGCCCTTTTGAAACAAATGTTCGCACATGTCCTTCTAGAAACCCTAGTCGGATGCAGCATAAAGGCCAAAAACAACCTTATGGAAAACTCCTACAAAATGTAGAAAAGTCAAGCTCTGACCCAACCATACCAAAAGCATGACAAAAATGCCTCCAAAATGGTCTCATCTCCTCCAAAACAGTCAAAGGTAAACCTCACACACCTTCTCCATATTAGTCCATCATCATTATGTGTCCAAGTTGCTTCCCTTGACTTATTCTTATTAGCACATGTTTCTTTCAATTTTTTGTTTGAAAACAACATTCAATTAAATGACTTATAATCACACCATTTAATTAAATGCTTTACATTTTAAATTAAAATGAAAAAATAAAAAGGCTCTAACCATATCTCCTTTGGTCATTCTTGAAGGTACCTACATTATTTTGCAATAAATAAAACATTTAAAGTGATTTATAAATCACCACTTTAATAAATGTTCCTTTACATTTAAAATTTGCTTCACATTGAATAAATAAAGGCCATGATTCGACCAACATATGGAAATCAAAAATGCCAAAAACAAAGTCTTGAAAGGCTTTGTGTATTTCAAAGAGACATGAAAACACTAAGGCATGTGTGACCAAGGTCATAAAAACACCACTAAGGCATATCCTCAGAATGGAAACAAGGAAAAATCATAAGACATAAGTCTTGACCACACTACACTCTAAGCACATTAATTGTGTTGCAATTTTTTTAAAACAAAGGTGAAAATCACCTTATGAGGTCGACATAAGCTTTAGGGTGAGAAATCCTAATAGACAAGACAATTAAAAAAAATCGAAAAGCATTTCATTTTTACCATTCAAGCTTTTGGAGAAACTCTTGGGCCAACATGGAGAAACTCTTGGGCCAACATAGGGTTTCAATCTGGAGCTCCACAAGATGAGTACAAAGGGCTTTATCAACAAATTTTTTGAAAAAACTCAAAAAGAAGCTTGAGGTAATCTCTTAAATGCATATTCAATCATTGCATTCTCCTAAAGATTGGTTGCTTTTCTAAAGGCTTTTTAGCTTCTATGTGAAAAAATGAAAACCCTTGTATTGATGGTTGCAGTCGTCACATTTCCTTTTAGTTGATTTCTTTCAAAAAATATAAGCATCTTTGTTCTTAGGATCCCATGTAATGGTGGCCACTAGCTTTATAACCCCATTTTCTATGAAAAGATCATTCAAGATCATAATATGAATGATATTTCATGAGAGAGCGACAGTTGAAACTAGAGTTCCATAGTCAACATTCCACAAGAAAATGTTGTTCTGTGAACAAAATATGATTTGGAAAAAAATGATTCAATGCCATTGCACAATACGAGTATGAAAGATTGTATGCATCTTTTCCTTTCCTTCATGAAAAACAAAACCCACACCCTATCATATGCTTGTCATTGTCTTCTTTTATAATTGTGATAACTCTTGCCAGGGTCTACTTGGGTTTTCTTGACTTTAGCTTACTCCACTTTTATGGACTACTATGTTTTTATTGTTCCATTTCCCATATTGGATGAACCCATAGGCTTCAAAAACTCTCTATGCCCTAGAAGCTAATCTAGTGAAAAAGTCACATTATTTATTTCATACATTCCTTAATAGATCTAAAGGTCATTGTCTTCATTCACAACTTGATAACATGGTAATTGTTATCAAAGCTACCCCAAGATAATTGTATATTAATCATTGATCCTTGTCTGTTCTTACAAGACCATTGTCCTTTATCATCTACTGAGAATTATGCCCCTCTTGAAAGCTTTTTTTTAATCTCATCAATCACTCCTTGTAGCACTGCCAACCATAATTTGATATCTCACTTTTGATCATATTCCAAATGCCTTTATCTTCATGATGCATTGCCCTCTTGATAGGGTTTGACATTGAATTATTTAGGGGTTTCAACATTTGCAACAAAATGAAATTTTAAAAGGGATTTGGTAAATGATCTTGATACCTTCCCCATCATATGAAAATATAATGTTGATACTCCTTTTCCTTGTTCTCATGGAAACTTATGGACTATCACTTAGAAATATGCTACCATTTAGATTTGACATTTGTCTACAAATTCATGACTGTCACTTTTGGCATGGCAATTACTTGAAGACTATTAAAGTTATTTTTTGTCCTAACCCCAATCCCCATAGATTGTGCCTTCTTTACAATCATCCTTATGACTATACTCCCCTTTGATTTGTTCTCTAGGACTTCCCTTGCATTGTCAATTTACTATGATTGTTATTGATACCTTGCCCTATCCACAATATCTACTCTCTGGAGGTATATTGTGCCACTATATATGCTTTCTATTGTAACCGTGTTTTCACTAGGAAGGCTTGTATTTGAAATATGCTGCTCACCGTACTCCATTCTCTGAATACTCATTGTTTCAAGTCACACACCTTACACTCCCTATGCATAAAAAATCCTGAAGTATGTGAATTTTTCCAAATATGCATATTCACACTAAATGCGTTCGTTTATTAATTTAATAGGTTTGTGGTTGCACTCTTGTAAAAAACCTCAAGTTCCTATTGTTCCCATGTATATCAACCTTTCACCAAGGCATAACTGCTAGTTAAGCCATAGATAAGATGTTTCTCACAATTCATACATTGGAAATTGCAATGAATAGTTGGCACTGCCCATAGAAGGGTGAAATATACAAGGATTAAGTCTCTTTATTGTGTATCAGTTGATTAGAGGACCACCATATTAGCATACTCAACTTCCCACTATATAATCCACATTGTATACCATTGCTATGACTGCCTCATGTAGGTTGAGTGCCTTTAGAAAATATGATGTTATTGTCCTATCATGAAAGATGATTGTCTTCATAATTTAATGAAACCACCTAAAATAAAACAACAAAAAAAATGCATATTATTGATTTCCATGTGGTTTGTGCAAGCTTCTTACAATTGCTACTTTTTACCTCGAGAGTACTGTCACCTAGGCCATTTTGATGCCTAAAATATTTTATCTCTGTTATGGATGGGTTGGACCCAAAGCATGTCTTCTAATGTCATAATAATATGGAGCTTAAACTATTGCTTATCTGTCATAGAGATCTCCTATCAAAACTCACCTTGGAAAACTCCTCCATCTTTGCCCACAATCCTCTTGAATCTTCATTGTGTATGAACTCAAGACCTTTGTCAATGTTCCTATAGCTTTATATTGATCTGTGCTTTAATAAGCTGGTTTCCATTTGCATTTACTCTCATGAATCCATTCTTCTGGCAATGTCACTATTCACAATTCACCATATCTACCATAGTTATTATCCTTTTTCCCTCTTTACTACATGACTTATTCATAGTTTATCATTCACTACTAATGTGAAAACATGATTCACTCATTCCCTTAATGAATTTAATGACTACCCTTGCTTCCTTGTAGCATGCATTCATGGTGAGTTATCTTGTTCTTACTTGGTGCTCCATATGACTCATGATGGTTTCAAACAAGACTTGATAGCTCCATTATTTTTTGATGGATGCATAATTGAGCTTGATGAATCTATAATTGAACTTGATGCATCTATGATTGAACTTGATGCATCCATGCTTCAGTGCTCATAGAAATCATTTTATTTTTTAATAAAATGGATCTTGGATCCACTTAAGAAGATGGAAAGACATATCCAACAAATTACTGCCCCTTTTAGCATGATGGCAACCTATTGATTGATTCATTGAGAAAATATGGGTAATTTTCTTGATAGTTCACATTATTTGTTGCATCTTTTGAATCTAATAACAAAAGTTGATCAACTGGTGTGATTTTTTATTGATTTAATGCATCAAGAATATGTTTATCATTGATTTGATCAAGTTGCTTAATTTCCTAAATCCATCCTAAAACATAAGAGGGAAGCATGTTGGGATCAACCCTCATGGGAGCCACATTTTACACCACATGTAATTAGCTGAATCAAAACAATAACATAGACTTGTCCTAAATCTATACAAGGAACAAACCAGTTAGATAAACAAAGCATATCATAGGTGTGTTTGATCACTCTTTTCTTTTTTTCTTGGACACTTATGGTATGTTGTCTATTTTAATGCTTATGGACATCAAATTACATGTTTATGGATGTTTTGCACATATTTTGATCACTGACCTTTCATTGCTCTAACAACACTCTTTTTTCAGATGCAGGAAACCTAGGAGCAGTGAGGAGAGCATCAAACAGAAGTAGCACAAGTGGTGAAAACCAAGATGATGTAGGACAAGGCCAACAATATTTGTCATTCTAGGCAATGACGGGTCCCTTTTCATTTTATGTGCATTTATTTTTTGTTTATCTATAAGCATATAGTCTTTTCTTCATAAGAATTTGACTAGTCAACCCCTCAGCTTGTGAGGGACATTATACACTTATGATCATCAATAAAGATTACATTTGCAATACATGTTGATTCTCCTTCTTATTTGTATGCAATTGAAACAATGGAATAATGTAATATGTTTTGACAATATCCTTTATGCACATTAATGAAATTTAGTAGAAAAATGATGTATCTTTTATTCTTTAAATGCAAACACAAAAATCAATAAGTTACCTAATTTAGCTAGAAGCAAAATTAGGTAACATTTTTGGCAACATCTACTATATGTTTGTCTGCTAAAAATCTTGACTAGTTTACTAAAGCTTATCCATTGGGTACTAAGTCATCTTAAGTTGACACAACTCAAAAAAAACCTTGAATGTTGTAAGTTTGCAACTCATCAGACCAGCGTATGACACCATGGAAATTTATTCAAAACACACCAGAACACTAAAGAAAACTACCTAGCTGTGCAAAACAACACTTAGAGAAATGAAAATTGTAACTAAAATGAAACTGCCCTAACCTATTGTAACCATCAAAAAGCTAATCAAACAAACCCATTAATTGGTTGGGTGAAATAGCTGCCTTTTCTAAAGAATTTACAATGTTTTCCATGCTAGAGAATAGCTAGAAAGAAATGGAACATGAATAAAAATTTAGAAAATAGCTACAATATCTCTTGAAGAACATATACAAGCTCACTAAACTTTTCATATGCAATGTAAACATTCATATTCTGAGGTGGAAAGGTAACTTGAGTGTGCTCTTCCTTAGTTGTACCCTCATGCTTGGGTGCAAGCAAGATATCAATATCCTTATTGGCCTCCACTCTGGCTAGATGCCCAATTGGGCAACCTATAGAAAGTGTGAATCCAGAACTCTCCATGTTGGCTTCTTGTTGTTCCAAATTATGTTGTTTTTTATCTTTTTCTACAAAGGGTGTTGGTTCAATAGCCAAAATTGGGAAAAAGAGGCTTCTTAATGAGCTGAAAGAGACTTTAGATCACCCCAAAATGAAAATACTTCATGAGCCAAAGCTTCATTCTTGTATTGATTTTCATGAACCAACAACTCATCACACTGTTGAACATCTTATCCCAAAACTTGGGTTATCATAGACATATCTTCTTCACTTTGCTCAACAAACGAAGGTATCCCATCATACCAAACATAGAAACCTCTATCCCACCAAGTTTCTCATGTTCATTTTTCTCCTCCTTCTAGTTGGGACAACACAATTCATACTTATGAGCTATCTCTTTGACCTCATCTTGTCGATTGGAATCATCTGATTCCTGAGATTTAAGATAAAAACATGGTGTTTCTTCCACAAAACTAGGAAGCTTATCAAATAAGCCAATAAAATTTTGAACTTGAACATCTTTTTCTACTTCAATTACCTATTCTCCCACCTTTTTCTCTTTAGAAGATGATTGTTTGACCTCTAAATTCGAAACAAAAGACTCTAGATCATCCCAAAAAAATTCATCTTCATCCTCATTTTTGCTTTTTAGTGAAGGAAGACTGATTTTTACCTTATTATAGTTCAACTAAGATGTCAAAACATCAAATATTTGAGCCTCCTCCTACTATACTATAGTTGATGTGGTTGTGATTTAAACTGAACTTTCTTCCTTGTTCACAAACAATGGCAATTCATCAAATGAAATAGTTAGAATATGAGAACCATCAATTATTTGTTGATCTATATCCTACTGCTCTTCATCTACAAGCTCATTAACTTTTATTATCACATCTAATTTATCATTTTCAAGCCATTTTTGAAACATAACAATAGCTAGAAGACTTGTTTCTTTCTCTATAAGCACCTCTTTTTTAAGTTGTTTCAGAATATAAGGGGTTGGTTGAGCCTCCTTAATGGGTTCTTCATAAAGATGCACTTGTTCAATAATGGGTTCTTGAACAGAAGGAGGGCTCCTAAAACTTGGGAAATTAAGTTTTCTAGGCTCCTCTATAGGTTGAGCTTGCTCAAGGATAGGTTCTTGAATTGAAACGAGATTTCTAAAACTTGGAATCTCAAATCTTGTAGGCTTAAGAGGTTCACCTTGTTTGAAGCTTGGAATATTGAACTTGGCAACCTCCTGTTTGTCAAATTTTACCCTCATTTATGCATCCTTTGCAACAAGTTGTTGAGCAAGATTCCCCTCAATCTACCTCTTTTGTGCCTCCCACTCCTACTCTTGAATGGATGCCTGGTAAGCCAACTCCTCTTGTTGCATGTCAATGTCTTGTTGTCTTTCAATCTCCAACATCTATCTTTGAAAATTAAAAATGATATCATCGATACTCATGTTGTTATCCCTCTGAGATTGGGCATGTGAATAAGCATGTTGGTTGACATTATGATGATTTTTTTTAGACTATTGTTGGACATAGACAGGTTAATGTGCAAACTAAGTAGGGGTGGGAGGGTAGAAAACATGTGGAGAATATTGATAATCTCCTGTAGCAAAGGTACTTGAACTAAAAAAAATTGAATGCTCATTTTGATATGGATGATAATTTGGGTATATGAGTAGCATTTTCATGAAATCAAGGGTGATAAAAACATGTCTTCATAAAATGTAGACATATTGGAACATTTATAGAAGTTGTAAATTCACTAAAATTTCTTGTGAAGTAAGAAATTCATGTCTGAGTTTTCTGAAAAATAAGTACATAACACTTTGTCTACCTGAAACTAGTTGTTATTCTTCTAGAGTCACCAGGTGTGTTGAAAACTTGCCTCCAAAGGAAGAAAATACTGTTGTACACACCAAAAAACAACAATAAAATGTTTAAAATTGATTGAGAAGTAGTTCACTGTCCCACTAGGCATGCCAAAATTGTTAGAGATCCAAATTTGCACCCCTCTACCAAGTTCTAAAAGAACTCAACAAATTTGGACTAACATGGGACTACTTTTAGGCTGTGGGTATCCTATTGTGAAAGTAGAGCTCCAAATTATGGGTTGGCTCTCCTTTTGGTGTCACTTGAACTATTCCTTGTTGGGAAAAGGGGAGAAAGAAACATGAAAGAAAAATAAACCCCTATGGTGATGCACCTACTTTGATTTCTTAGACCTATGTAGCTGATTTAACACACAATTTCATTAAAAAACTCATCTTAACTTAACAAAACTCTGATATTTTAACATATCAATGCATAAGTCTTTTGCAAGGAGGCTTGGTTCTCTTAACATTTTTGAAGGAAAGGAAATATTTCACAACTAAAAGACTAATTGAACCACCACGTAACTTACAACCTACATAAATATATATTCATTCTACCTAAAGGTGCTAAAGTGAGACAAACATGGAGTTACCAAAACCCACAAGAACATTCATCAATCACACACAATGAGATAGTTTCAAAGAAGGTAAAAACTAATTTTTATTAATAAAAATGGTGTTACATACTGCTATACATGTCTGATATTGAGTCACAATGTTGTCCTCTACCTGAAAAAAGCTCCAAAGATAAGCTACAATTCCTACAAAAAGAAAGAAAGAACTCCCTTGAAAACTTGAGTTTGAAGATACTTAAGCCCTTTTGAAACAACTACTCACACATGGCCTTCTAGAAACCATGGTTGGATGCAGCATAAAGTCCAAAACACTACCTTCCAAAATGTAGAAAAGTCAAGCTCTGACCCAACCATACCGAAAGCATGACAAAAATGCCTCCAAAATGGTCCCATCTCCTCCAAAATAGTCAAAGATAAACCTCACACACCTTCTTCATGTTAGTCCATCATCATTATGCCTCCAAGCTGCTTCCCTTGACTTATTCTTATTAGCACATGTTTCTTTCAATTTTGCATTTAAAAACAACATTCAATTAAATGACTTATAATCACACCATTTAATTAAATGCTTTACATTTTAAATTAAAATTCAAAACGAAAAAGGCTCTAACCATATCTTCTTTGGTCATTCTTGAAGGAACCTATATTAGTTTGCAATAAATAAAACATTTAAAGTGATTTATAAATCATCAATTTAATAAATGTTTCTTTACATTTGAAATTTACTTCACATTGCAAAAATAAAGGCCATGATTCGGCCAACGTATGGAAATAAAAAATGCAAAAAGAAAAGTCTTGAAAGGATTTGCATATTTCAAAGAGACAAAAAAACTAAGGCATGTGTGACCAAGGTCATAAAAACACAACTAAGGCATAGTCCTTAGAATGGAAACAAGGAAAAATCATAAGACATAAGTCTTGACCACGCCACTACACACTAGCACATTAATTGTGTTGCAATTTTTTTTAAACAAAGGTGAAAATCACCTTATGAGGTCAACATAAGCTTTAGGGTAAGAAACTCTAAAAGACAAGACAATGCAAAAATTTCAAAAATAATTTAATTTTTACCTTTTGAGCTTCTAGAGAAACTCCTGGACGAACATAGGGTTTCAATCTGGAGCTCCACAAGATGAATATAGAGGCCTTTATTAATATATTTCAGGAAAAAATTCAAAAATAAGCTTGAGGTAATCTCTTAAATGGATATTCAGTCATTGTATTTCTAGTTTCTATAGAGAGAAGGGTTCAAATTTGAGTTTTTTTGCAGTAAAATGAATGTATTCCATCATTTGGTGATTCTCCTATGCTATTAATGTATTATCCTAAAGATTGGTTTCTTTTTCTAAAGGCTTTTCAACTTCTATGTGAAAAAAATGAAAATCCTTGTATTGATGGTTACGGCCTTCACATTTTCTTTCAATTGATTTCTCTCCAAAAATATAAGCATCTTTGTTCTTAGGATCCCACGTAATGGCAGCCAACAACTTCATAACCCCATTTTCTATGAAAAGATCATGCAAGATCATAATATGAATGAGATTTCATAAGAGAGCGGTCATTGAAACTAGAGTTCCTCAGTCAACATTCCATAAGAAAATGTTGTTCTGTGAAAAAAATATGATTCAATACCATTGCACAGTACGGGTATGAAAGACTATATGCATCTTTTCCTTTCCTTCATGAAAAAAAAACCTATGCCCTATCATATGCTTGTCATTGTCTACACTTTTCTAATTGTGATAACTCTTGCCAGGGTTTACTTGGGTTTGCTTGACTGTAGCTTACTCCACTTTTATGGACTGCTATGTTTTTGTTCCTCCATTTCCCATATTGGATGATCCCATAGGTTTTGAAAACTCACGATGCCCTAGAGGCTGATCCAATGAAAACTTCATATCATTTATTTCATACATTCCTTAATAGATTTGAAGGTCATTGTCTTCATTCACAACCTAATAACATGGTAACTATTATCAAGGCTACACCAAGATGATTGTATATTAATCACTGATCTTTTTCTTTGCTTACAAGACCATTGTCCTTTATCATCTACTGAGAACTCTACCCCTCTTGAAAGCTTCATTTTTTTTATCTCATCAATCACTCCTTGTAGCACTATCAACCATAATCTAAGATCTCCCTTTTGATCATATTCCAAATTTATTTATCTTCATGATGAATTGCCCTCTTGATAGGGTTTGACATTTAATTATTCAAGGGTTTCAACATTTGCAACAAAAATATATTTTAATAGGGATTTGGTAAATGATCTTGATACCTTCCTCATCATATGAAAATATAATGTTGCTACTCTTTTTCCTTGTTCTCATGGAACCTTATGGAATGTCACTCAAAAATATGCTACCATTTAGACTTGACATTTGTCTATAAAGTCATGACTGTCACTTTTGGCATGGAAATTACTTGAAGACTATTAAAGTTATTTTTTTCCTAACTCCAATCCCCATAGATTGTGCCTTCTTTATAGTTATCCTCATGACTATACTCCCCTTTGATCTATTCTTTAGGACTACCCTTGTATTGTGGGTATGTGCAAGATCATCATGGAAAAAATAGGCCCTTAAGTGGTGAAAATTTTAGAAAAATCAGAGTTAGGCAATTTGACATAAAAATTTGAATAAGTTATCTATGTTATTTCAAAAATATGTAAGAATAGAATCTGTAGAAAATTGAATGTAGTTTCTAAACTACTAGGTTTATTTTAAAAAAATCTATTTGGTGAAAATTTGAAATTTCAATGCAGTAGTACTTAAATTTCAGGGAAAAAATAAGTAGGTGTCTCTCTTACCACCCTAACCACAATAAAATGATAATTTTTTTATAATATTTTAGATAAAGTAGACGACCCATGTCCCAATGTGATGCATATTTTTTGTAATTTTTTTCCAAGTAAATAATTAATTATGAATTTTTTATAACAACTTTAAAAAAATATATAAACTTGTATGTCTAACCACCTTAACTTGGTCAAAACTTCATGAAATTCAATTTTTTTTAATATTATAGTATGCAAAGCATAGAATGTGACACTTGTTTCAGATTCAAAAAATGTGATACTGTTTGAAAGCTATAGATGTTTTTCAATCAGCCTATCAATCAGGGCTTTAGTCGTAATTCAAATAGAAAATGAATAATAATTATTTATTAAATTCAAAGTAAAGCATAATTTATATTGGTGGAAAGTTGAGAATAACCTTTAAAAACCCTTTTTGTTTCATCAATTCTGGGTAAAAAAATGTCATCAACCACATACCCTACACATACCCATCATATCGCCACTTTTTGGCTCATCATGATCTTACACATACCCTTGTCAATTGACTATGATTGTTACTGCTACCTTGCCCTGTCCATAATATCTACTCTCTAGAGGTATGTTGTGCCACTATATGCTTGCTATTGCAACTGTACTTTCACTAGAAAGGAATTTCTTTGAAATATGATGCTCATTGTACTCCTTTATTCTCTTAATACTCATTGTTTCAAGTCACGCACCTTGCACTCCCTATGCATAGAAAATCCTGAAGTATGTGAATTTTTCCATATATGCCTATTCACACTAAATGCATTGTTTTATTGCTTCAATAGGTTTTTGGTTGCACTCTTGTCGAAAACCTCAAGTGCCTATTGTTCCCATGTATATCAACCTTCCACCAAGGCATAACTGCTAGTTAATCCATAGATAAGATGTTTACCACAACTCATACATTGAAAATTGCAATGAATAGTTGGCACTGTCCATAGAAGGGTGACATATACAAGGATTAAGTCTCTTTATTGTGTATCAGTTGATTAGAGTACCACCCTCTTAGTACACTCAACTTTCCACTGTATAATCCATTTTGTATACCATTGCTATGACTGCCTCATGTATGTTGACTACCTCTAGAAAACATGATGTTGCTATCCTATCATGAAAGATGGTTGTCTTCATAATTTAATGAAACCACCTAAAACAAAACAAAAAAACAAATGCATATTGTTGAGTGCCATGTGGTTTGTGCAAGCTTCTTACAATTGTTGCTTTTTTACCTTGAGAGTACTGTCACCTAGGCCATTTTGATGCCTAAAAGATTTTATCTCTGTTATGGATCAGTTGGACCCAAATCATGTCTTCTAATACCATAATAATATGGAGCTTAAACTAATGCTTAATTGTTGCATAAATCTCCTGTCAAAAATCACCTTGGAAAAATCCTCTATCTCTACCCACATTCCTCTTGAATCTTCATTGTGTATGAACTCGAAACCTTTCTCAATGTTCCTGTAGCTTTATATTGATCTATGCTTTTATAAATATTTTTTCCATTTTCATTTACTCTCTTGAATCCATTCTTCTAGCAATGTCACTGTTCACAATTCACCATATCTGCCATAGTGATTATCCTTCTGCCCTCTTTACTGCATGACTTCTTCATAGTTTATCATTCACTACTAATTTGAAAACATGATTCACTCATTCCCATAATGAATGTAATGACTACCCTTGTTGCCCTGTAGAATGCATTCATGGTGAATTGTCTTGTTCTTACTTGCTGCTCCATATGACTCATGATGGTTTCAGACAGGACTTGATAGCTCCTCCATTATTTATTGATGGATGCATAATTGAACTTGATGCATCTATGATTGAACTTGATGCATATGTGTTTCAGTACTCACAAAAATCATTTTCTTTTTTAATAAAATGGATCTTGGATCCACTTAAGAAAACTAAAAGACATATCCAACAAAATACTTCCCCTTTTAGCATGATGGTAGCCTATTGATTAATTCATTGTGAAAATATGAAGGATAATTTTCTTGATAGTTCACATTATTTGTTGCATCTTTTGAATATGATAATGAAATTTGATCAACTGGTGTTATTCCATATTGATTTAATGCATCAAGAATATGTTTATCATTGATTTAATCAAGTTTCTCAATTTCCTATCCCTCCTAAAAATTAAGAGGGCAGCATGTTGAGCTCAACCCTCATGGGAGCCACATTTTACACCACATGCTATAATTAGCTGAATCAGAACAGTAACACAAACTTGACCTAAATTTGCACAAGGAAGAAACCAGATAGATAAACAAAGCATATCATAGGTGTGTTTGATCACTCTTTTCTTGTTTTCCTGGACACTTATGGTATGCTATCTATTTTAATGCTTATGGATATCAGATTACATGTTTATGGATGTTTTGCACATATTTTGATCAGTGACTTTTCATTTCTCTAACAACACTCTTTTTTCAGATGTAGAAAACCTAGGAGCAGTGAGGAGAGTGTCAAACAGAAGCAAGAGAAGTGGGGAAGGGGTATGTGCAGGATCATCATGGAAAAAATAGGCCCTTAAGTGGCAAAAAATTTAGAAAAATCAGAGTTAGGCAACTTGATGTAAAAATTTGAATAATTTATCTATATTATTTCAAAAATATGTAAGAATAGAATTTGTAACAAATTTAATGTAGTTTCTAAACTACTAGGTTTATATATAAAAAAAATCTATTTGGTGAAAATTTGAAATTTCAATATAGTAGTACATAAATTTTAGGGAAAAAATAAGAAGTAGGTGTCTGTCTGACCACCCTGACCACAATAAAATGATAATATTTTTTTATATGATTTTAAATATAATTAGAGTACTCATGTCCCGATGTGATGCATATTTTTTTGTAATTTGTTTCTAAGTAAATAATTAATTATAAATTTTTTATTACAAATTTTAAAAATATAAAAAACTTGTATGTCTAACCACCTTAACTAAGTCAAAACTTCATGAATTTTTTTTTTTAATCCTATAGTATGCAAAGCATAGAATGTGACACATGTTTCAAATTCAAAAAATGTGACAGCGTTTGAAAGCTATAGATGTTTTTCAATCAGCCTATCAATTAAGACTTTAGACATAATTCAAATAGAAAATGAATAATAATTATTTATTCAATTCAAAGTAAAGCATAATTAATATTGGTGGAAATCTGAGAATCTCCTTTAAAAACACTTTTCGTTTCATCAATTTTGGATAAAAAAAATTTCGTCAGCCAAATGGGCCATCATATCACTTACATATCACCACTTTTTGGCCCATCATGATCCTGCACATAATCGAAGACTAAATGATGCAGGACAAGGCCAATGGGATTCATCATTCCAGGAAATGACAGGTCCCTTTTCATTTTATGTGCATTTCTTTTTGTTTATCTATAAGCATATAGTCTTTTCTTCATAAGCATTAGACTAGTCAATCCTTCGGCTTGTGAGGGACATTATACACTTATGATCATCAATAAAGATTACATTTGAAATACATGTTGATTCTCCTTATTTGAATGCAATTGCAACAATAGAATAATGCAATTTGTTTTGACAATCTCCTTTATGCACATTAATGAAATTTTGTAGAAAAATGATGTATCTTTTAGTGTTTAAATGCAAACACAAAAAACAATAAGTTATCTGATTTAGCTAGAAGCAAAATCAGGTAACACCTCTATTAACTGAATAATACTATATTATTTAATTAATTCACCTTTTCATCAAATCTAACAAATTAAACAAATTTCACTTATTTAATAAAGTCAAAAAACCCTAATTTCCTCTATTAATTGAATAATTTTAACATTATTTAATTAATTCACTTTTTCATCACTTTTGACCAATTAAATTAAAAAAAATTATTTAATAAAGTCGTAATCTAACTTTATTCCTCTTGATTAATTAAATAACATCAATTATTTAATTATGTCACTGATTCACTTTATTCCCTTAAGTCAGTTGAATTATTAAAGATTAATAATTTAATTTATCACTTTCCCTCCAAAAATTTGAATAATCAAATTTAATTATTCAAAACATCATCAAAAATCAAATCAAACAAATGCAACTTTATTTGCAAAAGTCAAATTTGATTTGCACATTCAACTCCAAAAAATATTAATTAATTAAATCAATTAATTAAATATCCTCACCCACTTTCATGATTGAGTAAATTGCTCCAACATAATTTTCTCAATCCCATTAAAGGCTCAAATTGATTTCATCAATTTCATGAATTGCTCCACCTATTTCCTCAATCCCATTGAAAGCTCAATCGACTTCATCAATTTCATGAATTGCTCTACCTATTTCCTCAATCCCAATGAAGGCTCAAATTGATCTCATAAATTTACAAATCACTCATCAAGATTTCTTCAATCACACTAATTATGTAATCAATTTGCACATATTATGCCCATCTAATCCTCTCAACATCTTTTGACTATTGATCAATATATTCTACTACGAGATCTTGATCGTCCATTTCAAATCAAAAATTATTTATAACAAACCTCTTTCCTCACAAAAAAGGGATCGAAGAATCAGTATAGTTTATGTGATGACGTAATGCGAAGATCCTAATCGACATTGACAAAGATTCCATCAACATCTTCAATGAATTACACACATGTTCTTCAAATATTTCACACACAATCATGGAGACTTCACATTAATACGAACAACCAAACACATATTTGCAAATACACTTCAAGACTGGATGGTAAAACCATTGTGTTATTGAATTAATTGTTATTGTGTTCTTGTAATTGCATTCTTGATTTATTTAATTTCATAGTTTCACTTCATGATTGAAGGAATGAATCTTGATTGTTGTTTTGAGTTAGATTAGTTTCTATTCAATGAAATTATCTTGTTTATACTTACAGATTTCCCTGTCACATAGTAATCAACCTTAACTACTTTCTTTACACCTATGTCCTTATATCTATTTTCTCATGTGTGCTTTATGTTTAACAAAATCAAGTCCCTATTAGCCATGTGTCCATTTCCCATTTGGTTGGAGTGACTTATGTAGTGGTTTCATGCTAATACCTCATTAACCTAGTTCTAGATTCGTCAAAGTATTCAAGCCCAAAACAATCCCTCAAAACTAGGACCAAATTTCAAGTATTAGCCAACTAAAAAATATTGCCACTAAAAAAAGTTGATTATAATGTACTCATGTTATGATAAACATAGAATTAAAGCAATAGGTTGAGCTCATTTGAACTTAGTCTCTTACTTACAAAATAACATATTGCAACCTTGCACGGGCATGCTTGCATTTTGAAGTTATCCATTCTTTGTCGAATCACTACTAATTCACCACCAAAATGTTGCCATTATATCCACAAGGTTGAGAAGGTAAGTTTTGTTATTTTTTTTGTAAAAAATTCATTATTTAGCAATATAGTCAAGGAACAATGGCGAGAGTTCTACCTCAAGGAACAATGGAGAGAGTTCTAGAATCTGGAAGATCAAGTCATGAAGGTTTTTTGGATAAACTGATAGGCTCTCGGCCAAAGGAATTCAATGCAGGATATAGACAACAACACGATGCGTTGGCATCCCAGAGGCATGTTGGAATCTCATGTGGACCAAAGAATGAGAATATCACAGAAAATAACTAAGTGATCACTAACAACCAGATTGTTAAGAGCTTATAGAATGTGATAAAGAAATAAAATGTAATAGGACTAAAATGAAGTAAAGTAGAAATGATAAAGATAAAGAGGAGAGAGGAAAGAAGATGCTCACAACAATCCAAGTAATAAAGCCTCTAGCTAGTACATATCTTCAATACCCATGTTTGTAAGATCTAGAGAAAGTGTTAGGGTTGTATAGGGGTTTGCCTCAGTCAAACCCCCGTTTTGGTGTTCCCACCTCCACGGACAGCCAAATAGAAGGAGAGAGAGATGAACCAAAATGGACAAAGTGTGTGGTCAAATCAAAACTTGCTTTAGGAGTAGAACCCGCACCACCAAGTAGGAGTGATAAAAGAAAACCTTGCTCGAGGAGGAGAACTTGTATCACAAAAGAGGTGATAAAAGCAATCCCTGTTCTAGGAGGAGAACCTGTATAACAAAGTAAAAATGCAGTAGATAGGGGATATGGAATCCCAAGATGCTCACAAGCATGAAGTGAAGGAGATGAAGCTGCGAGGCTTATCGAAGCCAGATGGAGAGAGCAACGAAGTTGGAAGGGCCAAAGGAGCTGTAAAGAGGGAGATAAAGAGAGTTGTAAAAGCCAAAAGTGTGGTAGAGGGTGTTGTGAGAGCTTGAGAAATTGCTATTGTAGAAAGAAATGGAGTTGTGCAAGCAAGAGAAAGATGGGAGAAGAAGAGGAGGAGTTAGGAGTGAAGCTAGAAGTTGGAGGAATGGAGCTAGAGATGGAGGAAGAGGCCCAATGAATTGAAAAGACTACTTTTAAGGAGGGAAAAGAAGCTTCCTAAGTCGTTACAGGGCATCTCGAGTTGTTACCACCGACCAAGGGAGATGACAAGTGGAAAACATGCTTGAAAATGATCGTTTGAGTGATGAAATGTGTAGGACACTACTGCAACATGTAGAATTCCATGTGGCATGCTAGTGTTCAGACATGTCACATTGAAAAACAACACGAATAGGAAAATTAGTAGAGCCAAAGAAAGCTGACACACAAGAGTAGCTACTAAAAAGAGACACTGAAGCATCTTGAGAAGAGAAAAAGGTTGATACAAGGGCTAAAATGAGCCTACTCAAGATTCCAAGGGAGTGGACACTAAATCAGATACAAAAATGTATGTGAAATTGCAATGGGTGCAATTTTATGACTATACATTTTCCCCCCACTTTAGTGGGCATATGAATATATGCTAATATGCATGCTAAAGGAAATCTACTAAACATAAATAATATCATATGCCAAAAGGATACTGTAGAGGAAGTAGAAAACTCTTTGAACCATGGAAGCATGCCCCCAGGCTAAAGACTTGCAAAACCAATGTGTTAGACAAGAAAAACTTGCACCAGACAACAATATTAGAGCACAAGAAACTAAAGGATTTGAGTCAGCAAATTAAAAGAGACCTCGATGTAAAAGGTTGTCTTTGTACTGTGTCATCCCCAAATAATAACTCATATAATAATTTTAATATGAAGAGAGGAGCATATACTCAAGATGAAGAAGATGCAGATCTTCGATCCACTATATACAAGTTAAGAAGAAAGAGAATTTAAGAATTTAAGAGTGTAAGCACCTCATAGGCCCACACACCTGCAAGGAATTTTTCATCCAAGATCTCTCACATGAAGTAAACTAATAAAATTTCCTAATAAGCTTACAGACCTACAAGGAAGAGTCCCTCAAGATCTCTCACATGGAGGAAGCCAGGAAAGCACCCTATAGACTTGTAACCTGCAAGGAAGGTGTCCTTCAAGATCTCTCGCATGAAGGAAACCCAAAGAAAGCACCCTATAGATCCATAGACCTATAGGGGAGTGACCCCCAAGATCTGTCACATGAAGGATACTCAAAAAAGTTCCTTACAAACCCGCAAGCCTACAAGGAAGGTGTCCTCCAAGATCTCTCAAATGAAGGATACCCAAAAAAGCACCTTACAGACCCACAAACCTGTAAGGAAGCATCCCCCCACTATCTCTCACATGGAGGAAGCCAATAAAGTGCCTTATAGACCTCCAAACCTATAGGGAAGGTTTCCTTCAAGATCTCTCGCATGAAGGAAACCTAGGAAAGTGCCCTAAAAATTCATAGACCTACAGGGAAGGTGTCTTTCAAGATCTCTCACATGAAGGAAACCCAAAAAAGTGCCCCACAGACCCACAGTCATGTAGGGGAGCCACCCCCAATATCTCTCACATGGAGAAAGCTCAAATGAAGTGCCATATAGGCCTGTGGAGCTACAAGGAGGGATCCCCCAAGATCTCTCGCATGGAGTAAACCAAAGGAAGGGGACTCCGCAGAGTCAAAAAGTGGCTTCACAGGTGCACTTGCAAAGAAAAAGCAGCCATGCAAGTAGGTAAGCGAACAATCACGCAAATCGTCAATGCTTTGGAAAGCTTTAAAAGGGGGTCCCTTGGGAACCCTTCAAAATAAAAGAGGTCCACTCAAGGGACACATTTTTTGAAAATTAAGGTATAGTCATGTTTGCCCCAAGCTAGATGCAGAGATATGAAATAGGCCTAGTCGAGTTTCCCCAAGCTAGATGCAAATGGTTTCATTTGAGAGAAAAGCTTTCAAAGGGGGTTCCCTTGGGAACTTCAAGAGAAAAATGGATCCACTCAAGGTATTCTTCATTTGAAAGACATAGAGAAGAGAGGGAGTCCTTGAAAGGACTCACATCTCCAAATCAAGTTATCACTGCCCCCAACATACAAGGGAGGAGAACCATGAAAAATATTTAGAACATACAGGATAGAGGTAGACCTCGATATCACTTGTCATTTGAAGAAGAGGTAGGTGTATCAACAAATAAATGAGTGATGGCACCTGAACCACAAATTTGTTGTATTTTATCCCTCAAGGCCTTACATTTACTAGTAGAATGGCCAGGCACTCGATGGTATGCACAAAGGAATGTTTCTCTTTATCATCTTTATGAAATTTCTTGCATGTAGGAGGAAGAGTGATTAAGTGGGATTTTTGAAGCCGCAAAAAAATACACTCTTGCTTAGATAAAGAATGAGGAGCAAGAAGCAAACTTTTCTCTTGTGGAGATAAGTTTGACTTCTCACAAGAAGATACAAAGGTAGAAGACAAAGGAGGAGGATCTCCATAGATAGCATTATTCCAGCAAGGGGAATCATACTCTTCTATGGGATCACCATCAACCTTCTCTATAGGACCACCAACATTAACCTCTTTAATGGGAGTGTGATCATCTTCCTTAGAAGGAAGAGGAATAGCACTAAGAACATTACAATTTGCATTCACCTTATCTTGCGATACAAAAGAATGACCATCTTTGATAGTAGGTTTAGATAATGTTATCGGAAGGTCTGAGTGGATCGAGTCAACTTTACATTCCCTAATGAAGGTTTTTGTAAAGTCTAAGGAACCCCAATCATCACCAAGACATGCATTCCTTTGAGAAGAGGTGGACTTAGAATTTATTGCTTCAGAAAGATCTTCTTTAGGGACATCTATCTCAAGAGTATCCTTTGTAGTAGGTACTACTAGAGTAAACATCGACACATTGGAAAATACTAAAGGAATAAGAGTAGGCACAAGCAAAACCTGACCAACAACAACCATCTCACATGAGTGCATAGAATCAGGGTCAGCCTTGACTATGACTACTTTATTATTACAAATGAACTTAATAGATTTTTGCAAGGTAGACATGACTGCACCCATAGCATGAATCCATGGTCTAAAAAGAAGGAGATTGTATGGTAATTTTTTTGACATAACATATACAAGGGTAGGTATAGTAATGGGTCCCAGCCTCAAAGGCAAGACTATCATGCCTAGGGCTTGTCGACCGACATTATCAAACCCATGAATGAAAATAGAAGAAGTATTAATAGAAGATGGATCAATATTAATCTTAGGTAGTAGATAAATGCTACATACATTGAGCACCAAACTAGCATAAACAAGAATACATCTAATACCAATTTTATTAATGTTAACTATAATCATTAGAGGGTCCACTTGCTTTTGTACTTCTGAAGGTTGGATTTCCTACAGATAGAATGTAATATTTGGTGAATCTGCAGGAATATAAGTTATCAAGCATCAAAATCTATCAGCCTAGAAGGAGGAAAGAGGATCTTTTGCAAGGCTTCCTAAAGCATACCTTGATAAAGTGGACCAGAATGAAGCAAATCCCATAGTGAGATCTCATTTGGAGTAACACAAAGTTGCTCAACATGATTGTAATCAGTGGGTGCTTTAGTTGTAGGTTTAGGAGCTTGAGGAAGGCTTGGTTGTTTATTCATTCTATTCTCATTAAGATGGGCTACCGATCTACAAGAGGGAGGATTAGAAAGATCAATAGAGTCGATATCAAATAGAGCACCATTAATAGAACAAACCCTTTTAGGAGAAGGACTAGCTGGAGTCATGTAAATGACCATTCTCTTAGGCCTTTGAGGGGCAACAGAGACATAGATTGCATTTATAGACTCATCACAACTAGTAGAATAATTATTCTCAATATCGACCCAAGGAGAATCAGATGTGGAAGCAGATTCATCATTCACTAATGCATCATCTTTGGAAGAGAGTGCATTAGAACAAATACGAGATTCATCATTCACAAATGCAACATCTCTAGGAGAGAGCATATTGGAATGAAGACAAGATTTATCATTCACAAATGCATCATCTCTAGAAGAGAGTGCAATGGAATGGAGGGGAAGTTTATCATTCACAAATGCAACATATCTAGAAGAGAGTGCATTGGAATGAATAAAAGGTAGAGTAACATTAAGAAAGGTAATGATTTCATCTTCTTGCAACAAAATATCCTTTGAAGTAAGAGGAATTTTGTGAGAAGGATCAAAGACACCAAGTGACATGGGTAAATCCAAGTCACTATCACATGCCTAAAATGGACTATCATTGACATTTTCAACAAAATTAGATACTAAACCAATAAAAGAAGATATTAAATTCATTATGATTTTTTCAATACTTTTTATGTTCTAGTAATTTACATTTTTAGAGGTCTTCAGAGTGGAATTTGAGGTTGGAACTTACATTGGTACCTAAAATTAATTTTCCAAAGGCATTAGTATTTTGGGGACTAAACCATTTCTCTAGGAGACCTTTCCAACAATGCAAATGGTTCTAAATTCCAAGCACCGACTCAAAAGTTATGAACTTTCCAAGTAGGGGTAAATGAATTCCTAGTTTTTTTAAAAATACCCTCTTCATGTCAGGTTCGCCAAAATGTAGAGAAGGGGGATTCGCTACTCACGATTTGTCTTCAATTCAGAGAGCCTCATGGGGTGAACTACCCTAAACTACCTCAAGGAACAACAATGAGAGTTCTAGAATCTGGAAGAACAAGTCATGAATGTTTTATGGAAAAATTGATAGGCTCTTGGCCAAAGGACGTTAGCATGGGATATAGATGACAGTGTGGAACACTAGCATCGTAGAGGTGCATTGGCATCTTGTACAGACTAGAGAATGAGAATATCATAGAAAATAGCTAAGTGATCACTAACAACCAGATTATTATGAGCTTACAGAATGTGATAAAGAAATAAAATGTAATAGGACAAACGGAGTAAAGTAGAAATGATAAAGATAAAGAGGAGAGAGGAAAGAAGATGCTCACAAAAATCCAAGTAATGAAGCCTCCAGCTAGTAGATATCTTCAATACCAGTGTCTATAAGATCTGGAGAAAGTGTTAGGGTTGTATAGGGGTTTTCCTTAGTCAAACTCCCATTTTGGTGTTCCCACCTCCACGAACAACTGGATAGAAAGAGAGAGAGATGAACCAAAATTGACAAAGTATGTGGTGAAAGTAAAACCTGCTCAGGAGTAGAACCGACACCACCAAGTATGAGTGATAAAAGCAAACCTCGCTCGAGGAGGAGAACCCATATCACAAAAGAGGTGATAAAAGAAATCCCCGCTCGAGGAGAACCCATATCACAAAGTAAAAATTCAATAGATAGGGGATATGGGATCCCAAGATGCTCACAAGTATGAAGTTAAGGAGATGAAGTTGTGAGGCTTATGGAAACTAGATGGAGAGAGCAACGGAGTTGCAAGAGCCAAAGGAGCTGCAAAGAGGAAGACAAAGAGAGTTGTAAAAGCCAATAGTATGGTAGAGGGTGTTGTGAGAGCTTGAGAAAGTGTTGTTGTATCAAGCAATGGAGTTGTGCAAGCAAGAGAAATATGGGAGAAGAAGAGGAGTTAGGAGTGAAGCTAGAAGTTAGAGGAATGGAGCTAGAGATGGAGGAAGAGGCCCAATGAATTGAAAAGACTACTTTTAAGGAGGGAAAAGAAGCTTCCTCAGTCATTTTAGGGCATCTCGAGCCATTACCACCGACCAAGGGAGATGAAACATTGTAGGATGCTAGTGTTGAAACATCATAGGATGCTAGTGTGGTGTGTAGATGTCCACATGGTGTGCTAATGTCTAGACATGTCATGCTACAAAACAACACGAACAAGAAAAGCAATAGAGCTGATGAAAGCTGGCACACAAGGGTAGCTGCTAAAAAGGGGTGTTGGAGCATCTTGAGAAGGGAAAAAGGCTAATGCATGGGATAAAATGAGCCTACTCAAGATACTAAGGGAGTGGAAACTAAATCAGATACAAAAATGTACGTGAAATTGCAACGAGTGCAATTTTACAACTATACAGATTAATAAATAACAAATCTTAAAGAATATCCTTGAGAGAATAGAGATAAAGTACAAAAGTTATAGTATATAAATTTACAATGAAAGACCCATGAACAAATCACAAAAAAAAATGTTGAGTGAATGAGGCCCTCTTTATTACCTCACAATATATTTCAAGAGAAAATTGGCTTTTACAATTATTTTCCTCCACTAAAAGAAAATACAAATAAGGTTGTTTATCAATATCCACTTGTATAAAAGAATAGATGGATTTATCATTATCCACCAAAGAAAAATAACAAAATAAAATATGGAAAAATCTTACATTATCCCATTTTACACAAATTTTAAATAAAACTATAAATATTATTGATAGAGATCCTAAATTTTTTGGAAAATTTGAGCTGGTTTTGTGCCCTGTAATGGTTTGTTACATCCATGTCCATGAATTGGCTTAGGGTTTTTAGTTCTAGGGTCAATTTTGCAGAAATAAAGGTTTTGAGCTTTGAGAGTTCTAACCATTGTTGACCTATCTTACTAGGTTCCCGGTCATGTTAGTCACAACTTGAGCCTGTCAACTCATGTTTTACTCGCCTCATGTTAAGCATGTCAGTTACCCTTGTTCACTTCATCATTTTAATTTTCCTTATGGTTGTGTATTAAAAAATTTCATGATGAATTATGTTGGTCTCACACTTTGTTCCTCATGGGTTAAATCCTATCATCCTAGTCATGGACCCTTTTCTTTAAAACATCTTATTAGCATGTGGGTCTTTTATCGCAAATCGTTGATGTCATTTCCACCAACGGGCTCTTTTTTGCGATGAGTGATGAGTTGCACATTTCCTTTGTATCACTCATCACCAAAATATTTTGAACCCGTGGCTCCATTACTATGATGAGTGATGAGTATGGTGGTGCGTTCCTTCTCCCATTGCCAAAATTTTTCTATTGCCTTCTCCAACCTCAATGACAAGTGACAAAAGGAGAGACTAAACAGTATGATAGCCATGTATCAGGTCCATGTTCCATCATTATTTTCACCCATTTCTAAATTTGTTACCAATAGCGTGATCACTTCTATGAAAAGTGATGGGTCAGGTCACTCAAATGCATCGAAGGAGGAGCCCATCGCCAAAGCTTCTAAGCATTTCTCTCATTCTTCTGTGATGAGTGAAAAGGAGTCGAGTTCTATCATGTGGTACAGAATGATTACATGGAATGTTCTAAGGATCTTCTTGCCACTTTAAAACATTTTTTTTTAAAGCACGAGATATGGTAAAAGGGGACCATTGATTATGTTTTAAAACTAGATGATCAACGGTTGGGATTCAAACTAGAACGACTATCCATCATTTCGCTTGCATGAATAGCCCATCAACCATTAATGGTGAATGCACTTCAACGAGCTGGGATATTAAAGAGGATTGTTTGACATCTTTGAATAATTGTATTGGTCATGAGAATAATAACTAGTTGAGTCGAGAAGCGGTTAGAGAAAAGCATTGCACAGAGTTGAGATTGAAGAGCATTCATTTCGTTCCCAAGTAAGTAAATTTTCTAGCTCCCAAGCTGGTTTGTTTTCTTGGTGGTTTGGAAATGGTATAGGTAGTGGGGTTTGTGGTGTCTGAATGCTATAGTTTTTCTACTTGAGGTAAATTGAAACTATTTTTTGTGAGGTTTTGGGGGTGAAAAGGATAGGATTAGTGGTTTTATAAAAAACCTTGTGCTTTTCAGTTCTTTAAGGTATTTTTTTGGTATCTTGAAAACCCTATCTTCATTTCCCATTAACAACAAGTCAGCCTAGTGGCTCTAGAGCTAAAATTGATAGAAAACCTACTCAGAAATGTGTGAGAAAACCTAAACTTCATAGCAACCAACCTCAACCTGATGAGGCAAGTACACTCAAAAGGCAGAGGATTTTTAAGAAGGATCATCTTAAGTTTATGGAGGAAACCCCTCAAGACCCTGAATAGGAAATCAAGAAGAAGGTAGGGAAGAGAAAGACTGGTGAGAGTATTTAAAGTCCTCATTTTTGAGGATGTCACCTCTATAATCCATGATATTGTGGTGCCACAAAGTGGTTGGGACCTGTTCTACAATGTTTTCAAACAAAGAAGAGTCAACCACCCTACTTGCAACATATGGGC
This sequence comes from Sequoia sempervirens, assembly GCA_007258455.2. Lineage (NCBI taxonomy): Eukaryota > Viridiplantae > Streptophyta > Pinopsida > Cupressales > Cupressaceae > Sequoia > Sequoia sempervirens. The sequence continues at coordinate 272,131,827 of VDFB02000003.1, read as the reverse complement.
ATGTGTCTATTACTGGATTTTCACTTAAAGCTCAATCGGGGAGAGCTTATTGATTTGAATTGATTAAAAGAAAAGGTCCATTTTAATCTTTCCTTTATTACATTCAAGTGCATAAATGAAGTAATCCAAAAGATGATATTTATAAATTACCGCATTCATACAAGTGCATGTAACAGAAGAAGGATTCAAATATTTTCTAAAGAAAGAAGTAGTCTTTATTGAATGTAGAAATGTACATTATCTCACACAAGTTGTGAGATTAACTTTACTTATTCAATGAAAATAATGAAAAATTTTATACATGAATAAGTAAATAGAAAATAATGTGCATATATGGAGGGAAACCAGTCATTTCCTGAGAATGACTAGTCTAGGATGTGTCGTCCTGTCTTGTTGATGCCTCAAGTTGCTTGTGTCCTTCCTAGCTCCATATCACTCCTAGTCTTGCATCTAACAAAAGCAATGGTATTAGAGCAATGCTCTAAGCAATGAAATGTTTGAAACCTTACATGAGAAAATACCTATCCATATATAAAATGATCTTCAAATGCATTAAACAAGAAAGAATTCTTTAGGTGTCTTGGAGAACCATCAAAATCATCTAACACACCTAAAACATGCCATATTTTTTCTAACTTGTTTGCTTCATGTGTAGTTATAGGTTTAAATCTTGTTAATATTTCATCAGATTACAACATGTGGGGTTGAATGTGGATCCCACAAGGTTTGATCCCAGCATGTTGTTTTATTATGCCTTAATGAGGATTCAAGGTTATTAGCACCACATTAAATGTTTACAGAGGTCATATGAGAGACTTTGCTAGCACTATAGTGTTTTGACAAGGAACAAGGCATGATAGAATGCAAGGCAGAGCACAAGAATTATGCAGCGAGTATAGTGATAATCATGATATTTTGTGTCATGAAACAAACATAATGATCCTTCATTTGTGAAAGCACGGTTGTATTATAGTTAAAAAGAAAAGCTTACATATTGCAAGCCATATGTTAAGGACAATCATAAAGAGAAATTCCTTGAGTATATTTCAATATCCCATAAAGATAATGGCATCATGTCTAATATCATCATGCTACATAAAAAATGAATTCCTTGTGTTTGTCATGCAAGCTAGAAGTAAAACAAATGATGACAGTCATCATACCAAAGGGAGAAGAACCATAGACCAAAAAATAGTGATTGTATTGAACACGGGTTGTGTTATCCTTGATAAAGTAATAATTTTCATTGAAACAAGAGAAATAAGGATAGTGCCATTAAAAGCTCACAGAGAAAATAGTCATCATTGCAAGTGATTAACGTGTAGACATTTCATTACAACAAGGAGATAATAATTCAACAATAGCACAAGCATTTGATGAATTACTATGTGGATAAGATTAATAAGGATATTTCAAGCAATCATAATGAAATGAATAGTCAACAAGCATGTGAACTATTTCAATGCCATAGGAAGTGAGAAAAATGAATCTACATGAAGAAAGCTCCAGTACAGGAATGTAAATATACAAAAATATGTGACTTTTTTGAATTAAATAAATGGGATGCTTTTGCAATGAGGTATTTATTAGAAGAGGCGGGGTGACAAAAGTTATTCAAATTCCATCAATACGCATTGAGGCATACAAGCTCTAGGATTTAGACCTAAAATATCATTAAAGTGCAGAGAAGCTTAAGATTTAATAACCCATTTCAAAAAGATTAACTTCCAGTGCAACCATTAAAACTAGGAAGCAAAGAATATTGAAAAAAGAAAGAACTCTAGAAAGTTTTTGAGAGGAAAACAAAAGATGTCATAGTCATCTTTGAAAAAGAAAATTCGAGCCCTTGAATAACATTTGGATATGAAAAAAAGAAGAAATCATATGTGATTTCATATAATCATCAAATACAGTGTGAAATTAAGCTTCAAAAAATATTTTGCAAGCTACAGGAAAATGAATAAATATATACACCAGAGGCTCGTTTCCTTCAGAAAATGAAACAAAAAGATGTGACATGAGTTTCCATTCAATTTTTTATGGTGTTAAGTAAAATAAAGAGTCAAGCATATAGAAGAGGACCTAGAAAGAGAGAAATATTTGTGAAATTTCTAGAAAAAAAGCTACAAGGGCTTTAGTTGCACAAAAAATTCACAGGATAATAAAAGCCATGGGTATGTGGAAACTCAAAAAATGTAAAGAAATGACCGAGCTTAGGAAAGGTTCGAGCATGATAACACACATGAAATACTATTTTTCCTTGCAAGAAAATGTTTGGGAAGGAACATAATAGTAGAGAATATAAACATTTGTTTATTTTTCTATACAACATATGGATCTTCATGGCAGCCTTAAAACCCTTGGCTAAGCAATGCCATATCAAGAATAGTGGAAAAAAAGAGTATTGCGGTTACCCAGAAAGCTTTTTTTCGCTTTTTTTATGTTTGAAAGTTATAAAGAGAAGAACGTAAAATTTGTTGAGATAAAGAGAGCTTACTGTGTAAGATTTGCAAAGATTTCCCATAAAATATTTCATGAATGGTTGCGTTGTTGGAGGAAAACAAGGCAAGATTTGTAGAAATGGAACACTACAAAATGAAAAGGAGTCACAGGAACATAAACAATAAACATAAGTGTGAGACCACATAAGGTTGTGGCCATGGAGGGCCTTTTTTCAGCAGAAATTAAACAAAGCATAAGGTTTCATTCAAATTTACTTCTAAAATGCTTACCTATTCATCTCTGAAGCATAAATCAAAATTTTTTTGTACAAAATTCCTTCTATAGCTTGCAAATCTACCATTGATGATCCCTACTCGAGCTTTAGAAAGTTTTTAGGAAACCCTTGCATGGTGTCGACAGGCTTAGCTTCTTCAAGAAGCTTCATGCGAAATAAATGAAATGATAAGTTTCATTCTTTTGTTTTGCTTTAGGGTTGAAACCCTAGTGGTGGCCAATAGAACTTGGCATTTTTTCCATTTCATTTTAGAAAAAAAAATTCAAGTGACAACTAATACTCTCGTGGGTTACTTTATGCCTTATGAATTTTTCATGATTTATGCCTTGTATCTTAGGCATTTCAATGTTTTTGACTTAGCAAATTTTCTTCTTTGACCGAATACATGGAGGTTTTATTTTTTGCATTTGTTTAACATTGTTAAATACTTAAGATAAGTGATATTTTATAAATCACTTATACTTAAATTATTTCTTTAAAATGAAAAATATATAAAGATTTGCTTATCTTTGTATGACTAAGTCATAAGTGGATGGAGGATATGCTTTGAATTATGATGAGGAGGGTATCTAGGGAGGTTGTGAATCAGTTTTCAACACATTCCAAAGATATAGGAGCAATTTTAATTCATTTATGAGCTTATGAGGGCATCTTGGAGCCTTTTTGAGTTGTCATCATGTTTGATATGGTCAAACTTGACCATTTCAACATTCTAGAGCCTTTGTGGAGAATATCAACATGCTAAATTTTAGGGTTTATTGTTGCATATGACCCTATGTGTTTTTAGAGTATTTTTTGGTGGGAGATGGAAGGATTGCATATATTGCTTTTGTAACTCATTGTTAAGTTAGTTCTTATTTTGAAAATTGGAGACATAGTGACTATTACAGTCCTTTGATATAGATTTTTGCATCTTTTGTAACTCTTGGAAGTATTGAATGAAAGTTTACCTTGTTCATTTCTTAAATTGATTCCTCTCATTTTTCTTATAGTTTAAATGTATGCTTTGTGATTGATCAAACCATCTTGTAAGTTACATACTTAGTTTCATTATAGTTTTGTCTCATGCCTTATTCTTTTTCTATAATTAGCATGTTCATTGAGGTTGTTGGTTGTGCCTGTTAAATACAACCACTTGCTTATTGTGAAGTTTTACTTCCTTCTGCAAGTCAAGGTATTTGACATTCTAGTGATTTATGCATGAATGTTGTTGTAATAGGTTGTATGAACCGAATTTCTATCAAATTAGAATCAAGTGTGAAATTCTGAGTTTCATTATCTGCTTTTAGGTTTGGTGTATCACTTCATTTTATGCTTTCAATTTTATCATTATTATTATTCCTTCTCCCTTTTCCTTAAATAATCAGTAGATTAGGTGATATAACCAGCTAAGAAGCTGACCTATCTAGAGATTCACTTCAATCATTAGGTTCCCCACAACCTAGAAGTATTTCCATGCTTCTCTAACTAACTAAGTTTCACAACTCAGTTTGAGTGCAAGCTTAGGAGATAACAGTGACATAGGAAAATTAGTGTTCCTAAATGTATTTGTGGAGGTAGACTTGATGCGGGCATTGGCCAGCTATTATGACCCAAATGACAAAAAAATTAAAAGGTTCCCTGATTTTTTCCCCATGTTGAAGATCTCTCAGAGTCAGATAATTGAGGTGTTCCAATTGAATCCATTGACCTCTAAGCCCATTAAATTCCAAAAATTGTACAATTAATATGAGAAAATAAGGTCTGGTACAGAAAGGGTATGTTTCCAATTCACAGGAGGTGCGACTTGAAGATGAATGGTGTACCTTTCATGGCTTCTGAGATGGAACCTTTTGATTGTGTTGACTTTAGGGATTATTTCAAGAATACTTATTATGCTATTTGTCAGGTTTTGCATAAAGAGTATGATATTAAGATGGACATAGCCTTGATGACTATGGCAATGGATATTCAACACAAATAACAAAAATAGGGCTTGGGACTATGGCACTTACATTGTCGAACAATTGCATGAATACCTGGTAAGGTTGAAGGATGCCAATCATCTATTGTCTTGAAGGAATTATTCTCTACTGATGCACTCATTACTATGGAAGAGTAGGAAGCTAATGAGGAATTATATTAGTTTCAGGGAGGTTGATGATAACCACAATCTGTTGCCAGTACAAATGTGGATGCACATCTAGGACGTGCATTGTCCACATTCTAATTATAACATGTTATTTAATATCTTCAATTTCTTGGTGCTTGAACAACTTGGTTTGAAACCAATACAAAGGATCCAACAAGGTGTCAAGGAGATGATAAGGCCACTAGAACATGAACAAAATACCAAGCACCAGTTCAATTGGGGAGACTAGTATTTGCATACTAATTACACTACAATTAGAATATATGGAACTCTGGTGCCACCTAACAAACTTCCCATTTATGTGTCAGACAGACAAGCATTCATGGAAGTAATGTGGAAAATGGATACCATGGATAAAGAGTGTTTCAGAGGTCCAAAGAAGGCTTATCTTGTGAATCCTGGCGTGGAATTTGTATACTATAGTTGTACTTCAAAAGAGGGCATTGAAAGGTTTTGTTCCCTACTCATTAATTACAATTTGGGCTAGGAAGTATGAAGGATCGAGGATCCTGAAGGGGTCATCTCAACTCAAAGAAGAGCTAGGTCATTTGGAGCAATAGATCATCAGTTCTATTTTCAAGAAGATGTCATCAAGAATCTATTTACTGATGAGTAAGTCAATCCAAGATAGGATGCATGGAGAAAGATATTTGCAATAGAGGAAAGAATAAGAAAGGATAACCCTTTATATGTCAGCCCTTATTTAGAAGTGAAAGATAAGTTTGCAAAGGAAAAACTGATGTTGGGTGATTTTAGTGATGGAAGTTTCTTTGAAAAGATGAAGCAAGCTAAGATCGAAACTAAGGTTGCTAATGAAAATTGTGATGCCCTGATGAGAAGTCAACCAAACCAATATTCTACTCCAAGCACTCATGTGAAATCAAAGAGGACTAGTGGATGACCTATTGTGGCCACACTAGTGGATTATCTAGAAAGTGAGCAAGTGGAAGAGGCTCAGCTCCCAAAGGCCTCCAGTCAACATGACCCATTAGAGCAAGAAGTGGATTAGGATTTCCTTGAAGACAAATTTGATGCACTAAACATTGTGATGCCACCTAGTAGGGTTGTAAAATGGATATATGATGAATCCAAGGATGATGATGTCAGGATCAAGGCCTGTGTCGAGTTCATGTGTGATGATGCTTTTATCAAGACTAAGGAATTTAGGGAATTTTTCATCCATGTTAAAAGTGTGGACATAAAAAGAAGGATTGAAGAAGTGAGAGAGAAAGTTGACCCTTCTTTGCAAGATGAAGTTGAGAAAGAAGAGGAAGACAAAATAAGACAAGAAATAGCCAATATGCCATTAGAAGAGGCAAGAGCACTAGTGAAAGGAAGTGGTGCACTTTTACTACCTGGTTGTGAAATTTCATCTGTAATTGAATTAGATGTAGTTAGAAAGGACCCTAATGCCTCTATTTATGAGTAGGCCTTTGACAACAAGATATTTGGTTCAAGTTTCAGTGCCCGATTGCATACATTGGTTGTTTGGTCTATGGCCCCTAACATAGGAAAAAATAATGTTATACGATATGTGGAGAAGGAAATTAGAGCAATGATTGTTAAGAGAGCAACAAATATGACAACTACTACAACTGCACAATTAACAATGCACACTACAATGTTGACTTTGGATACCACTCAGATCATAGAGCCCAATTACTAGAAGTTGTTGGATAGATACAATAAGATGATGGATGAGCATAACAAAGTACTAGCTACTACACAAAGAGGTTTTCCATCTCCAACCAATTCTACTTCAAATATGTCTACTCAAGATAGGGAAACTTTTTCCCTCAAGATTCAAGATTTGAATCAAGCTTTGAAAGTAGAAAAGGAACACACAAAGGAGGAAAAATTAGAAACCATAAAAGTGGCCAATAATATTTTTGATGATGTGCTAAAACATAGAGTGACCAATTTGGTCAACAAGTCTAATGATGTGTGGGAAACTTATAAGAGTATTCATGATGCTAACATCAAATACTTGCATGTTCAAAGAGCTTTCCAAGAGGAATGGAGTTAGTGGAGCACTAGAGCGGGAACCCTAAAGAAATAATGTCTAAAGATAATGAACATCCAAAGGTCCCCACTCGCATTCTCGAGATATTGAAAACCATTGATATGATTAGTGAGATTACAAATTTTCATGGGAAGTTAGGGATGCAACTTGGCAATAAATTAAAGAAGTTTAGAGATATGGAAGCACAAGGTATGCCAAAATTATTTGATGACAATGGAGAACTAATGGAATTTTCCAAGTGGAAACATGAATTGGAAGAATGGTTGCCTCATGCTAAAAGTGTGTTAAGTGAAATTGATTACTCCATGTTAAATTCCTATATCGACAACATGGCTAGAGTTGAAAGGAAGATGAAAGTATCTATTAGGGAGGCTAGAGCATTGATTGATGTCAGGAACACACAACACAATGAGAAAGTGCAGAGTTTGTTAAGTACACAATGGCTCACTAATGAGGAATATAATTCATGGTTGGAGAAGTTTATTGAATAAGTTTTTGTGCATCAATGATAATTTTTTTGAAGAGTAATGGTTAGAAGAAGAACAATACATAGCTTGGAAATAGTACAAATTAGGCTTTGGTTAAATTATTGCAAAATATTGTTCTATTCTTATTAGAAAATTTGATGACATGAGTGATGATTTGGATGAATCAATCACTTTTTTTCTATTGCTTTTACACTTTTCTGCTAACTTGGCATGGATGTGGCTAATTTTGGTCGATAAAGGAGTCATAAAGTTTTAATAATATGAGGAAGTTCCTTTTGGAAGGTTTTTCTTTCTTCTTCAGCAAATGGAAATAATATGTCTCATATGTATTCCCTCTAATTGAAAGTATAAATATAACTATAAAGGGGGGAATATGTCTTGTAGCAATCCAATTAGGTTGAGACATGTGTACTTATTTCCTAAGGCTTGTTTTTTTATCCCTTGTTCTATAAAAGGGAATTCAGAGCCATTAGTGCAGGTCTCTTATTGAATTATGGAATCAAATTGTGCAATTGAAAAGCATAGAGTGAATATGTTTGAATTCCTTATCTTATGCTTTGAGTCTAGTTAGTAAGTTTTGTCAAATGTATGGTTCCTGAGCATATCTAAATGATAATGCAAGTTTTTGGAGGTTGTAGTCTCTCCAATTTTACTTTGTATTTGAATTATTAATGTAAACTTTGATCAAAGATCATTTCATTAATCTTCATCATTATTATGCTTTGATGTATGATTTTATTTTAGCTTTGGTTCAAAGAGTCAATTAAATTTCTTAAATCAAATTGTAAATTCATATGCAAGATAATTGGATTTGATAAAGAGTCTTAGAATTCGATTATTAATTCATGAATTGCAAAGCAACCTCAAGTAGATCATGAAAGTTTACGATTAAATTTACCTTACAGTTCAACTTTGTTTGACTCCTAGCTCGTAGATATGACACTGATCTCAATTCTTATAAGCATTTCTTATGATTTCGGTCATCCAATTTGAGAAAATCACTTTAAAATAATCTTGAAATTGATCTATCATTTGTCATGGTTGGTATTGTATTGTATTCTCAACTTAAGATGTGTAATTCTATCAAGGAAATGTCAATTTATTGAAGGATTTCATCTTCCTATACTCTAATGAGAATGCATCTACTTTGTTAAGAAATGTATATGTTAATTGTTTAGAAGAGTCATAGGATATACATTGTGGGATTACCCTCTCATGTTATGCAGAGCCCAAAGTGCAGGAGAAGGAGTATTACTGCTACATCTCATTTGTTGGCCAAGTATCTTGCAAGTATTCAAGAATTGAGTCTGGAAAGCTCATAGGTATTTTGTGAGATCTAATTGGTTCGTTAAAAAAAACCAACAGAATGGAAACTCTACTGGGGACATAAGCTTTACAATTATTAGTTCTCCAAAGTGCCTTATCAACGATCACTATAGTATATGGTGATGTTTACTTATAGAGTCATTCTATTTGAAGTTTCTGCTAAATATTGCTCAAATCTTGGTCATGTGTCCGACCAAAGTTCATGTTAAGTTTCCCACCCTTTTGTTTTGAAAGGATTGTGTTCAAATTTTATTCAAAATCATTTCACATTTTTCAAAGTTCATTTGAGTTTCCAAGGATCTTGTGAAATTTGCATAAATTGTAACACAATTGCTATGAACTGGTCCCAAGGATTTTGGGTGGAAACTCTGAAGTCTCTACACTAGTATGAGCCGGTGTCTAAAGATATCAAAGAAGTAAATAACAATAATAGAAGGAAATTGAGAAAGTTGATGGATGTCAAGAAGTCCATGTAAAAATGTGAGGAACTTAGGGCCACATGAAGAAGCATCCAGAGTAGAAACTGGAAGGAGAATTGTCCAAGCACACTTGAGGAAAGTGGGTGAAAGCAAAGGACACTCAAACATGTAATTCTACCCCCCATTTGATCCCTGAACATGATATTCATTCTAACTCTAGTTTAGAATGTGAAAGGAATTTGCTATATTTTAGTGATAACACCTCTACTGATAAAGGAGAGGTTTTTATGAAGTCTATCATGAATGAACAACCCTCAAACCAAGGATTAAGAGCCATGGAGAGGAGGGAGAGAGATAGAATACAAAGGGACAATGCCAGTGCTAGACATGCTAGAGATGAAGTACATTTGACCTCAACTTCCCATCAATATACTCCCATTCCTTTATAGACCTATTAACTGGAGATGATGAATATTCCCATATAATTGTTTCTAATCAAGCTGAATTTATAGTAGCATTAGATGCTAATTCTACTTTACCAGAGGAGGAAGAAGTTCTAAATGATATGCAATGGATTAGAGAAAGAGCCTTAAGATGCAATGAGAAAAAAAAGAAGAGGGATGAAGAGAAAGAAGGATAAGGGAATCCATGGTGAAGAGAGAAATGTTACAAAGAAAGGTTGAGGAAATGGAGGAATTGGATAGGTTAGCAGCTGAAAATTTCTAGACAACTAGTCTTATTGTTTAGGAGATTGTAACAAGGGTTCCTATGGTTCCCTCTATTGATAATGTTGTTGTAACTTCACAAACCAACACTGCTGAAAAGACTTCTATCCCAGTTAATCCTCCTCCCAAAAACACAAATCATGTTCTTCACAATGTTGATAAAGGAAAGAAACTTGTGGAGGGAGTGAAAATAAATGAGGGAGGTCCCTCTAAAAAGGAAATACTACAAAATGTGTCTATCTCATTAGCCAATAGGCTACAAAAGGAAAATGAAGAGTTGGAGAAACGAGTGAAAGAGATGGAATTAATGGTTGTAAACGTTGAGATAAAAATGAAACTTGGATTCCTAGAATCCACTATGAAGGTTCTTGTCCCTAAAATCCAGAGCCCTCGAGCACACACATCATCCTCAAGTCATCATGAAAATGAAAAAATATCATCTAGTGGAAATCCTTCTAGTTCATCCTCACAGCTGGAAGACAAGGCTAGAACATGTACTTTAATGATCAACACGATTCCCAACTAAGAAGGTTTGAAAATAATAATGATAGAAGGGGGAATTATGATCACCTCAATGAGGAAGAAGAACCTTTTGGAAGGAGATTGTTGCACATTGATAGGTACAAACAACTATGTTTTGAGAAAATTCTTGGATATCCAAATCCAGTTTTAGATAATGCAAGGAAGCATGTACCTAAGTTTACTGGAAATAATGCTCTTAGTGGTGAGGATCATTTAAAATATTTCCAAATTTTTGTGGAAGATTTTGAATTATGGGATGACGATGTTGCCTTGAAATATTTTATGCAATCATTAATAGAGGATGCTAGGGACTGGTATAGGAGCTTACCTAATACAAGCATTGATTCCAAGGACTCTTTCTATCAAATCTTCATAGACTAGTATGGAGACCAAACCAATCCTTGGTTTAGCTTAAATTATTTTAACATCACAAAGGGGCATAATGAATTGGCAACCAAGTTCAATGCAAGGTTCCAAAAGGAAATGTATAAATTCCCTACTTATCTAAGGCCTAATGAAAATGCATGTTCGGTTGTGTACTACGCATATGATTCAAAAATGTGTTATCTGCTCAAAGATAAGAATATAAAACACCTGCGAGAAGCATACAAGATGGAAATGAATATTGAAAACAATAGGAGAGCATTAGGTAAATTGGGAAGAAGGGATGACCCCAAACATTTGAAGAACCCAAGGGCTCAAAATGAAAAGATAGTCAAAGTTGCATCCCCTGATGAAAAATTAGATTAGGTTCTTAGTTTGTTGTAGAAAGTGGCCAAGAATGATAAGACAGAATTCCAAAGGAATGAAAGGCGACCGAGACTGCAGGATTATCCCTATCATACAAACTAGCACAAGGGGAAGCTAGTTAACAATAGTCAGAGGAATGTCCAAAGTACACCCGATCCTTTGCAAAAATATTCCACAAATGTTACTGAAGATCTTCCTTGGTGTGGAGTGTGTCAGATGCCTCACTTTGCACAATAATGTGTTGTTTCTAGATCAATAGAGGAATTACCAAAGGATCAAGGGGGTTATGATTCTCCTTGTGAGAAGGAAGGAATTTTGAACGTGTTCATGACCAAATAAGACTTTGCTTGTGAGGAATATTCTTCAGATGATGAGCCTAACAAAAGTTATGTGGATGTTCAGAGGTAGGAGGTGAGCCCTTACCACCAACAAGTATTCTTAGATGAAGAAGGAGAGAATGACTGCACTGTCTACACTCTTGAGTCAGATAATGTTTCCTTGAGGAGACCCTCAAATGAGGAAATTGAAAAGTATAAAATTGCATTGGCTACTCGGGAAAGGAATGAATATTATTTAAGGAATAGAACTATGAGTGGTAAACAGGGTAGCCCTAGTAGCATAGCAATGTAGAAAACAAAGAACATGAAAGGATAGATAAAACCTAAAGAGGGTAAATAGATGATAATTTGGGCTAAGAAGGGCACTAAGGTGAAAATTGATGGTGAAGCTACTCCTCAAACTGAGAATGCCAAAGATGTGAAACCCAGTGCTAAAAAGGTTGAAAGAAAAGGTGAGAAGGTAATCCCTAAAGAATTCATACTCCCTGAGTTACCAAATAATTCTCCTATAGATATGTTCCAGGTATTGTCTCAAGTTAAAGTCACAATCCCATTGCTAGAAATGATGAGAATAGATGAGCATAAGAATAATATTGTTGCTCTCATCAATAGTATTACTACAAGTGGGAAGGATAAAATTATGGTTGATTAACCTAAATCAAGCAGAACTCAAGAGAAGAATACTAAGGCCAAAGCGGTGATAAATGAAAATCCTGAAGTATATATGGGAGCCACTATTACTGCCAATCCAAGCCCAGTCAATCCATTTTTTCTAAGCATGATCATTGATGGTAAGTTGCTTATAAATTTCATGATAGACTCAAGGGCATCAAACAATGTAATGCCAGTAAAAATCATGGAAGAAATGGGCTTGAAGGTTGATAGCACGTATGGGAAGTGTTATGCTATGGACTCAAGGGAGGTACCTATTATAGGAGTAATCAATAGAGTTCCATATAAACTGGAAGCATTCCCTGAGGAGTTGTTTATGAGTATCACAGTGGTGGACATCCCATTGACTTATGGGATGTTATTGTCAAGACACTGGAGTGCTTCCGTGGGTGGGAGTATTCACTGTGACTTGCCATTTGCAACTTTTTAAATTGATCAAAAGGATGTCAAGATTGCAAGAGAACCAAGGGTTCACAACATGATTGAATTTGTAGAGGAGCTAGAAGAGACAACAATAATTAACTTTGTAGATATTGGCTTAGACACCTTCCAAGTTGAAGAATTGAAATAGGAAGAAGAAGTCCAACCTACACCAATTGACAAGGATGTCTTGGATACACCACAAGAAGGGGATTTTTAGACCATGTAATTTGATAGAGCATGTTCTAGGGAAGGCTTAGGTGCAGGGGTGATTCTCATCTCTTCACAAGGTAAGACTTTCAAGTACTCATTACAATTTGCTTGTACAAATAATGTTATTAAGTATGAGGCTCTCTTGCTTGGGTTGAAATTAGCTTCTAAACATGGAATTGAGCTATTGAAAGTACTAGGGGATTTTTAGTTAGTAGTTTCCCAGGTTAGGTCTAGATTTATTGCCAAAGATAAGAGCCTTAGGAAATACATGAATGCAATATGGGACACTATGGAGGCATTTGATGCTTTTCACATAGATTGGATAGAAAGGGGAAAAAATGTCAACGTAGAATTTCTAGCTATATCATTGTTAGATTAGATGATGTTACCTTTGATGGTGTTTCAATAATAGAAGTATAGACTCAGCCTGCAGTGTTGACAACATTTGCAATTGGAAAATGTTTGATGATGACAATGATATTATGAGATTCTTGCGGTGCATTGATAAATATGAAAGGCAAGAGATTGATTTTGGCTCATTATTGGTTGAGTTTGATGGGAAAGAGACATTATTTGGGAATGAGGAAATTCAATTAAAAACAAATAAGATTCCCAAAGGATTGGTCACACTATAGAGGATCTTTGACAACCCTGAAAAATCAAATGTTAAGCAAGCATCTTCCCAAAAAGAAGATTTATAGGAGATAAATCTTGGGAAAGAGAACTCTCCCAAAAAAGTGTATATAGGAAAGAAGATGAAATTCCATGTGAGAACTATGTTAATTTCCTTATTGAGGAAATACAGACATGTATTTGCATGGTAATATGATGACCTAAAGTATTACAAGGAAGATCTATTCCAACATGAAATCCCTTTGAAACATGATGCAAAGACTTTCAGAGAAAAACATAGGCCAATAAATCCTACTTTGTAGCTAAAGATGCAAGAAGAGCTTACAAATTTAAGAGATTCTAGGATCATCAAGCCAATGAGGCCTTCATCATGGGATTCAAATTTAGTTCATGTCAGAAAAAAGAATGGTGATATCATGCTATGTGTAGATTTCAGGAATCTTAATGTGGCATCCTTGAAGGATAACTATCATCTGCCTGACATGGAGGCTATGTTGCAAAAGGTCATAGGATGTGAACTTCTTTCAATGATGGATGGGTTCTAAGGTTATAATCAGGTTATGGTAAGAGAATCCAAATGGTACAAGACCACATTCACCACACCTTGGGGAACATATGTCTATTAAGAATTCCATCTAGTTTTATCAATGTTGGTGCAACATTTAAAAGAGTCATGGATGTGGCCTTTGTAGATTTTATTGATCTCTTCATTTCCATATACCAAGATGACCTTACTGCAAACAATAAAAATGAAGATGATCATTGTTCTCATTTGGAGAAAATCATTATTCTCATTTGGAGAAGATCTTTATCAGAGTTTTGGAATATGGGATATCTCTGAATCCCAAGAAATGTGCTATTGGATTTAAAGAGGATAAGTTGTTGGGGCATATTGTCTCAAATGATGGAGTCGGAATTGATCTTGAATGAGTAGCAACTATAGATAAAATCTCACAACCTAGAAATGTGAAAGGGATCCAATCTTTCTTCAGGAAAATTAATTTTGTAAGAAGGTTTGTGACTAACTTTGTTGAAATTGTCTCGCCCATTTCTAAAATGTTGAAGAAAGGAGAGAAGGCGTCATAGAAAGAAGAAACTACTAAGGCTTTCTAGGCCATAAAGGATGCAATCAAGGAGGTTCCTATCCTCAAGTATCCTGATTTTGCAAAACCATTTCAAATTTTCACCTTTGCTTCATTTCATACAGTGGCAAGGGTATTGTTACAAAAAATTGACAAAGGCTTTGAGCAGCCTATTGCTTTCTCTAGAAAGTCCTTGCAGGCTGTTGAGCTCAAATATGATGCCACAGAGAAGCAAGTGTATGCTCTGGTGAAGGCTATAAAAAAATTTAGACCATATTTGATAGGAACAACTGTTGTAGCTTATGTGCCAAGTACAGTAGTTAAAGACATTTTCACTCAATAGGAAACCACAGGTTAGAGATGTAGGTGGCTCAATAGGATCCAAGAGTTCAACATTGATCTCCAAATTACAAAGCTGGTAAGGGGTCAAGGTTTGGCAGAGTTGATGGTTGAGAACAACTTGGAAGCCAACCAAATTAGTCAAGTTGAACATGAGAATGTTGCACCCATGTGTGACATGCAGACCTGTGGATGGTATAGAAGAATTGTAGAATACCTACAAACTATGCAATTCCCTAAATGCATGCCTAAGAATGAAAGAAGAACTCTCAAATTGTAGGCTATCAAGTATGTCATTATTGATGGTGAAATCTAGTGGAGAAGCCTAGAGGGTGTATTGCTAAGATGTGTAGATGGTGACCAAGCAGAAGACATTTTGATTGAAATGCACAAGGGAGAATGTGGAGGTCATTACATGGCCAAAACAACTACTCACAAAATATTGAGGGCAAGCTTCTAGTGGCCAAGGGTATTCAAAGATTCCCATAGATTTGTTAAGAAGTGTGATTCTTTCCAAAGATTTATAGGTAATCTAAAATTTTCTAGTAATTTTCCTCTTAGGTCAATTTTAGCCCAGGCCCCTTTCCAACAATAGGGCATTGATTTCATTGGAGAAATGTCAGAAAATTCAAGCGGGGGTCATTCTTGGATCCTTGTTAATACAAGCTACTTCAGAAAATGGGTGGAGGTGATTCCCACCAGAAAAGCAACAAGCGAAGTGGTGATTGATTCCTTGATGACTAACATATTAAGTAGGTTTGGATTCCTAGAGAGAATTATTTCTGACAATGCCATGTGCTTCAAGTCTGAAGAATTCATTGATTTTTGCAATTAGCATGGTATATGTATTTCTTATTCATCTCCTTATCACCCTCAAGGGAATGGATGGGCGGAATCAAGTAATAAGAATTTGATGAAGATTATCAAATGGGTGATTGAGAAGAACAAGAAGGCATGGGATTCAAAATTTCAACTTGCACTTTGGGAAGACATGACTACATTCAAAACGATCATTGGGAAGTCACCTTTTAACTTGGTATATGGGGTGGAAGCAAGGATACCCCATAATAATTTGATAAAGATGTACAAATCTATCCAAGAATATGATACTAACATCTATGATGGGATGCATCATAGGATGGATGAGTTAATTGAGCTTGACGAAACTAGAAGAGAAGCTCATAAAATAAATGAGAGGTTGCAACTTCAAGTTAAACACATGTATGATAAGAAGGCCATTAAAAAGAAGTTTGAGGTTGGATGCATGGTCTTAATGTGGAATGAAAGGATGGAAGACAAAGGGAAACATGGAAAGTTTTATCCTCTATGGCTTGGGCCATATCTAATTGCAAAAACGCATGGGGAGGATTCATATTTCATGCAGTCCTTAATAGGTGAGCTTCTAGAACTTCTAGTACATGGATAGTTCTTGAAGTCCTATTTCTCATGAAATAGTTTTTTTCCCATGTACATTGTACATTCTGTAAATGTTGTACATAGGTTTGGCGTGTTTGTTGTCTACTGTGTCTACTTGCCTAGTCTAGTCAAGCTCCTGGGTTTTTTAGGTTCCTCTATGTTGTTTTTCTTCACTGGGAGGTCTATTTCTCACCATACCCACTAGGAGTATGCATCCTTGAATGTGAGCCACTGATAGAGCTACTAATTTTTTTGGAAAGTTTGAGCTGGTTTTGTGCCTTGTAATGGTTTGTTACATCCATGTCCATGACTGGGGTTAGGGTTTTTAGCTCTAGGGTCCATTTTGCAAAAATAAAGGTTTTTAGCTTCGAGATTTCTAATACTTCATTGAATTTTCTTATTGGATTCCTAGTCATGTTAGTTGCAACTTGAGCCTTTCGACTCGTGTTTTTATTGGCCCCATGTTAAGCCTATCAGTTACCCTTGTTCGCTTCATCATTTTAGTTTTCGTTATGGTTGGGTATTAAAAATTTTCATGATGAATTATGTTGGTCTCACACTTTGTTCCTCAGGGGTTAAATCCTATCATCCTATTCATGGCCCCTTTTCTTTAAAACATCTTATTAGCACGTGGGTCTTTTATTGCACATCACTTAAGTCATTTCCACTAGTGTGCTCTTTTCTGTGATGAGCAATGAGTTACACATTTACTTTGTATCGCTCATCACCAAAATATTTTGAACCTGTGAACCCATTACTGTGATGAGTGATGAGTATGGTGGTGTGTTCCATTTCCAATTGCTGAAATTTTTCTATCACCTTCTCCAACTTTAGCAACGAGCGATGGAAGGAGAGACTGAATGGTATGATGGCCACATGTCAAGTCCATGTTTCATCATTGTTTTCACCCATCACCGAAGTTGTTTCCAATAGTTTTATCTCTTCTATGACAAGTGATGGGTCAGGTCACTTGAATGCATCAAAGGATGAGCCCATTGCCAAAGCTTCTCAGAATTTCGTCCATTCTTCTACGATGAGCGAAAAGGAGTTGAGTTCTATCATTCGCTACAAAATGATTACGTGGCATGTTCTAAGGATCTTCTTGCTACTTTAAAGATTTTTTTTAAAGAACGAGTGATGGTAGAATGGGACCATTGATTATGTTTTAAAACTAGATGATCAATGGTTGGGATTCAAACTAGAATGACTATCCATCATTTCGCTCGTGTGAATAGCCCATCAACCATTAATTGTGAATTCACTTCAATGTTGGGATATTAAAGAGGACTGTTCAACATCTTCTTTGAATAATTGTATTGGGCATGAGCATAAGAATTAGTTGAGTCAAGAAGTGGTTAGAGTAAAGAATTGCATAGAGCTGAGATTGAAGAGCATCCATTTCATTCCCAGGTAAGTAAATTTTCTAGGTTCCCAATTAGCTTTCTTTCTGGGTGGTTTGGAAATGGTATAGGTAGTGGGGTTTATGGTGTCAGAATGCTATAGTTTTGTCTACTTGAGGTAAATTGAAATTGTTACAATTTGTGAGGTTTTGGGGTGAAAAGGAAAGGATTAGTAGTTTTATAGCAAACCTTGTGGTTTTATAGCAAACCTTGTGGTTTTATAGCAAACCTTGTGGTTTTATAAAAAAACCTTGTGGTTTTCAGTTCTTTAAGGTATTTTTTCAGTATCTTGAAAACCCTAGCTTCATTGCCCATTAATGATGAGTTATCCTAGTGGCTCTAGAGCTAAAATTGATAGAAAACTTGTTCAGAAACATGTGAGCAAACCTAAACCTCATAGCAACCAACTTTAACCTAGTGAGGCAAGTGCATTGAAAAGGTAGAGGACTGTTAAGAAGGATTGTCCTAGGTTTATGTAGGATCCCCTCAAGACATTGAACAACAAATCAAGAAGAAAGTAGGGAAGAGAAAGACTAGTGAACATATTTTAACTACTCATTTTGAGGATTTCGCCTCTGAAATCTATGATATTGTGGTGCCACAAAGTGGTTGGGAACTATTCTACTATGCTTTCAAATGGAGAAGAGTTGGCTGCCCCTGCTTGCAACATATGCAAATGTGACATAGGAAAATTAGTGTGCCCGAATGTATTTGTGCAAGTAGACTTGATGCTGGCATTGACTAGTTGTTATGAACCAAATGACAAAATAATTAAAAGGTTCCCTGATTTTTTCCCCATGGTGAAGATCTCTATGACTCAGATAATTGAGGTGTTCCACTTGAATCCATCAACCTTTGAGCCCATTAACTTCCGAAAATTATACAAAGAATATAGAAGAATAAGGTCCGATACAGAAAGGGTGTGTTTCCAATTCACAAGAGGCATGAATTAAAGATTAATGGTGTACCTTTCATGGCTTCTGAGATATAACCTTTTGATTGTATTGAATTTGAGGATTATTTCAAGAATACTTATTATACTATTTGTCAGGTTTTTCATAAAGAGTATGATATTAAGATGGGCATAGCCTTGATGACTATGGCAATGGATATTCAACACAAAAATCAAAACAAGGCTTGGGACTATGCCACTTACATTGTTGAACAATTGCATGAGGACCTGGTAAGGTTGAAGGATGCCAATCGTCCACTGTCCTATAGGCATTATTATTTGTTGATGCACTTATTACTATGGAAGTGTACGAAGATGATGAGGAATTATATCAGTTTCAGGGAGTTTGATGATAATGATAATGAGTTGCTAGTGCAAATGTGGATGCACATCTGGGATGTGCATTGTCCACATTTTGATTATAACATGTTTTGTAATATGTTCAAGCTCTCGATTCTTGAATAACTTGGTTTGAAATTGGTACTAAGGATCCTATAAGGTGTCAAGGAGATGATAAGGGCACTAGAACATGAATAGAACACCAAGCACCAGTTCAATTAGGGATACTAGTATCTACATACTAATTACACAACAATTAGAATATATGGAACTCTGCTGCCACCTCACAAACTACCCATTTATGTGCCAGATAGACATGCTTTCATGGAAGTAATGTGGAAAAAGGATGCCATGGATAAAGATTATTTCAAAGGTTCAAAGAAGGCTTCTCTTGTGAATCCTAGCGTGGATTTTGCTCCAAGCACTCATGTGAAATCAAGGAGGACTAGTGGATTATTGAGAAAGTGGGTAGGTGGAAGAGGCTCAACTCCTAGAGGTCTCTGGTCAATACGATCCATTGGAGCAAGAAGTGGATTGGGATTTCCCTGAAGATAGAGTTGATGCACTAAACATTGTGGTTCCACCTAGTAGGGTTGTAAAATGGATATATGATGAATCTAAGGATGATGATGTCAGGATAAAGGCCCATGTGATGAGTTTATGTGTGATGATGCTTTTATCAAGACTAAGAAATTTAGGGAATTTGTAATCCATGCTAAAAGTGTGAGCATAAAAAGAAGGATTGAAGAAGCGAGAGAGAAAGTTGACCCTTCTTTTCAAGATGAAGTTGAGAAAGAAGAGGAAGACAAAATAAGACAAGAAATAGCCAATATGCCATTAGAATAGGAAAGAGCACTAGTGAAAGGAAGTGGTGTTGGAAAATGTGCCTTAACTTGTTGGCTTGAACCTCTGTTAAATACTTCACGGATTTCCCTTTTGTTGGTCTTCATTTTCATCTTATCACCCAAATCTTGAACCTTGAAACTTAAGTCATGGGGTTTTGAAAGCTTTTAATTGGGCAATATCATGCGGGTCACGGGATCACTATTTTCTCTAAGCTTGTAACCTTGTTGTGGAGTTTGGAAGTTTCTTAACTTCCTGACTAGCCAATCTTATTCAATGTTGCGATGATCAAGAATTATCTAACCAATGGCGAGAGTTATGAAGTTCAGGTTTTCCTCGATTAGGTGATAGTGTTATCGACTTGTCATGGAGTTCGAGAAAATCCTAACCATCGGCAGGAGGTTGTGAAGTTTGTGTTTTCTTCGATTGAGCGACAAGCTAATGGTTTGGTGGGACTGACCTACGTGGATGGTGATGACAGTGTACGGTGGTGACTTGGATGTTGACGGATGTGGGGACCACTTGGACGTTGAGAGTTTAATATTTAATTATTTTCTAGAATACTTATTGCAAATATTGTAGATTCCCATCTTGATTCTTTAGAATTGCACAAGTAGTGTACACGTGCCTTAGTGGAGACCACAAGGAACGACCAACAGTTTGGTGCGATAGTCAAAAGCGATGGATGAGTGATGTGTTGACACATGGCACAATTTCATTTTTTGATTTTACATTACCGTTGTAAATCAACAATCATTAGTTGAAAGATGTATTTTCTATTAGTGATATATTTTCATTTATTGCATGATCTGGCTCGAGAGTTGACAGAGTGGAAATATAGTAATATTCGTTGCAACCAAAATTTAATGTTGGGTGGCTCCATGCATGCTGCATGGTGGTGTGTGTAACTCGAAATGAAGGAAGCATGTCGGTGAATTAATGAAACCCTAATGGTTGTCAGTTGTTTTTAGAATTCATTTGTATGTCGTATGAGTATAGTAACAGTGAAAGTGTGTAACGAACTATCGTCTACGATTGGAGGTCAACCAAGGGGATGTTGTTGTGAGTTAACATCTATTAAGAGAGAATTTTGTAACTTTGTATGTAATTGATTTAATGTAATACAAAGTTACTTTACTTGGCATGGTGGGTTTTTCTCCCGTAAGGATTTTCCCATGTATATCTAGTGTTATCTCTTTGTGTGTGATTTATTATTGTCTATCCTTTTTTTTTGTGAATGTGCATCTCAAATGTATGTAAATTTTTAAATGAGGTTTTTTGCATTTCTCTCCTGAGGATTTTAAATTAGGAAGGTGTTTTCCACACTGTTGCTTTCCTTACAAGTGGTATCAGAGCCTGGCCAGTTGTGTTATCCTTGTGAGTAGGGATGTTTTTTTTGCTAATCCTATTTAGTGGGAGCCTTGCAAAAGAAGAACCGATTACTTTTTTTACTATTTAAGATGGCAAGTACATCAGGTAGAATAGAACTTGAAAAGTTCAATGGCAGCAATTTTGAGTTGTGGAAACTCAAAATGGAAGACTTGTTGGTGGATAGAGACCTTTGGATTGCTGTGTTTGGAACTATGCCACAAAGTATGAAACAAGAAGATTGGGACCTCACATATAGAAAAGCTAGAGGGTTGATAAGACTTTATTTGGCCAATTCTATACTCCTAAACGTCCATGAGGAGAAAACTGCATCTCCATTATGGAAGAAACTTGGTGACATTTATCAGGAAAAGTCTTTGGTGAATAAGTTATTCCTTGGGAAGAAGTTGTACTCCTTGAAGATGGAAGAAGGTGCATCTGTAGTAGACCATCTGAATTCATTTAATATAATTGTTGCTTAGTTGGCATTTATGGGTGTGAAGATAGAGGAGGAGGATCATTGTATGCTTCTGTTATGTTCCTTACCTGGCACTTAGGACCATCTGGTAATGGCTATTGGAAGTACAACAACTACTTTCAAGATGGAAGACATGGTTGCCTTGCTGCTGTCAGAAAAAATGCAAAGGATGTCTTCTAAGATGACCATGGAGGCTCTTGTTGTTTGGGGTAGATCAAAGGAGAGAGGCAAGGAGAAGGACAAGAAGTCCAAGGTGAAATGCTGGAATTGTGGGTAGTCTGGTCATATCCAAAAGGATTGTAAGGAGGAGAAAAAGAAGAATAAATCTTCAGACAATGACTCTTCCCATAGTGATGCAGATGCCTTCATTGCAGCCTTGGAGACTGAAGCATCAAATGATGTCTGGCTGATTGACTCAAGTGCATCTTTTCACATGACATCTCACAGAGATTGGTTCACTAAGTATGAAAAGTATGATGGTGGGAAGGTGTACCTAGCAAGTGATTCATCTCTAGAGATTGTTGGTCATGGAAGAGTTAGAATCCAATTCACTGATAGAAGAATCCAAGGGATTGATGGCATACTACACATACCAGGTTTGTCTCATAACCTACTTTATGTTAGTGAGCTGAATGATGCTGGCGTGCAAGTTTCTTTCTCAAGTGGAGGTTGTAAGATGACTAGAAGTGCAATGGTGTTGGCTAAGGGTGTACACATAGACATTCTATACAAGTTGGATGCACATCTTGTTCAATGTAACAACGTCTCTGTAAATTCAAGAAAAGTTGCTCGTGTAGAGAAGGAGAATGAAGCTTCTCTAGGTGAAAATTCCTTGGAAGTGAAACTCCCAGTGGAGAAGACCATGTTGTGGCATCATAGACTCAGTCACATAGGAGAGAAAGGCTTAAGAGCCTTGAAAAATAAAAATCTTGTTGAAGGGCTTGTTGATTGTAACCTTGAGTTTGATTTCTGTGAATACTGTGTTTATGGAAAGAAATATCATGTTTCATTTTATTCAAGTCCTCATAAATCTTCTGGTGTACTGGATTATGTTCATTCTGATGTATTTGGTCCAGTGAATGCTCCTTCATTATCGAAGTCTAGATATTATGTTTCCTTTATTGATGATTATTCGAGAAGGGCATTTGTGTACTTTCTTAAGAGTAAATCAAAAGTATTCAGTTGGTTTGAATAGTTTAAAAACTTGGTAGAAAATCAAACTAGAAGGAAGATCAAGTGCTTGAGAATAGATAATGGCAATGAGTTATGTTCTATAGATTTTGAAAGGTATTGTAAAGACCATGGGATTAAAAGGAATAAAACTACACCTTATACTCCACAATAGAATGGAGTTGTTGAAAGGTTAAACCAGACGCTAATGGAAAGAGTGAGAAGTATTTTGAGTGGTGCTAGTCTAGAGAAAAAGTTCTGGTTTGAGGTTGTGACTACAACATGTTACTTGGTAATTTGTTCACCTTGTTTGGCTCTTGTTGACAAACACCTTTGGAATCATAGTCTGGCAAAAATATCTCTCTGAGACATATTCGTGTCTTTGGCTATGAGGCATATGCATATGTTCCAAATGAGAAAAGATCAAAGTTGGAGAACAAGGCTATTAAATGTATCTTCATTGGTTATGGCATTGGTGTGAAAGGATACAAGCTTTGGAATCTTGTTACTGAGAAGATTTTGTACAATAGAAGTGTAATATTTCATGAGCTGAAGCTTTCAGTAGTTGATCCACAATTAGAGACAGATAAAAAGGAAAAGAAGAATGATGTAGTTGAAATTCCTCGAACTCCATAAAAAGAGGAACTACAAAGTGTACCTAAAACTAAGGAGATTTCTAGCAGCTCTAAGAGTTCTGAAGAAGAATAACCACAACCTCAGCCTCAACCTGTGAGGAGGTCTACACATGAAAAGCATCAACCTGATAGGTACGGATTTTCTATGTTGGATACTAACTATCCCTATGCTTTGATTACTAGCACTGATGAGCCTAGGATTGTGAAAGAGGATATTAATATGTCTAACTCAAATTCCTGGTTGGAAGCCATGAATGAAGAAATGGGATCATTGAAGAAGAATGAAACCTAGGATTTGGTACCTTTGCATGAAGGGCGAAATCATGTTGGTTGTAAATGGGTATTTAAGAAGAAGACTGATCTGGATGACAGTGTTGAAAAGTATAAAGATCGGTTGGTCACGAAAGGGTATTCCTAGGTGGAGGGAATTGATTATGGAGAAATATTTTCTCCTGTACCTAAGCTGACACCTATCAGATTTATTTTGTCACTTGCAACCACATATGACTTACAGATCAAGAAGATATATGTGAAGACAATGTTTCTTCATGGAGAGTTGGAAGAAGAAATTTCTATGTATCAGCCTGAGCACTTTGTTGAAAAAGGTAAAGAAAGCTTGTTTTGCAAGTTAAAGAAATTTGTGTATGGTTTGAAGCAATCGCCTAGAATGTGGTACCAAAAGTTTGACACCTTTGTGTTGTCATTGGGATTTGTGAGATCAAAATTTTATCATTGTGTGTATTGCAAAACTAAAAATGATTGTGTGCTTATTATTACCATGTATGTGGATGATATGTTGTTCATAGGAAATAGTAAGACTATGATTTCTGATCTTAAGTCTTAGTTGTCTACAAAGTTCGAAATGAAAGATCTGGGTGCAGCAAGGTATATTCTAGGGATGGAAATAAAAAAGGGATAGAGGAAGTAGAAAGCTTTGGATCAGCCAAATTATATCAATACTATCCTGGAGAGATTTGGAATGACTAATTGCAAGTAGCTAGTTGTTCTAGTGTTGCAAGGAACGAAGCTATCTGTTGAAGACTATTTGAAGTCTTTTGCTGAGATGGAGGACATGAACAGGGTACCATACGCAAATGTTGTTGGAAGTTCAATGTACACAATGGTCTGTACTAGGCCAGACATTTCCCAAGCAATGGGAGTTCTTAGTTGGTTTATGGCTAACCTAGGAAGGCTACATTGGGATGCTATGAAGAGGGTTTTCACATATTTGAAGGGTACCTCAAAGTTTGCTCTGTGTTATCATGACAACTTGGCGAGATCACAAATATCTCTTAGCATTCATGCGTATGTGGATTATGATTGGGTAGGGGACATTGACAGTAGAAGATCCACCAGTGGATACATTTTCATGTTATTTGGTGGAGCAGTGAATTGGATGAGCAAGTAGTAGGTTGTAGTCACTTTATCTACTACTGAGGAAAAATATATGGCAGCAACACATGCCTTCAAAGAATTTTTTTGGCTTAGGAGTTTATGTTTAGATCTCAGGTTT
Organism: Sequoia sempervirens; assembly: GCA_007258455.2. Lineage (NCBI taxonomy): Eukaryota > Viridiplantae > Streptophyta > Pinopsida > Cupressales > Cupressaceae > Sequoia > Sequoia sempervirens. The sequence continues at coordinate 272,106,895 of VDFB02000003.1, read as the reverse complement.
AGTGTAGGGTAGATTACAATTTTTTGTGACAGTCATAGTGCTATTTATTTGGCAAAAAATCCCACTTTCCATGCTAGGATGAAGTAAATTGATGTACAGTATCATTTTGTTTGCGATATGGTGGAGGATGGAAAGGTTAATCTAGAAAAGGTGGATACTCTGGAGAATATTTTTGATGCATTGACAAAGCTCGTGAGCACAAATAAGTATAGGTGGTGTTCCAGTTTGATGGGCCTTGGGGCATATGTTCTTCATTAAGTTTGAGTTTGGAGGAAGCCAGTAAGTCTTAGTCAAGTGGGAGCTTGTTGGAAAATGTGCCTCAACTTGCTGGCTTGAACCTTTGTTAAAGACTTGGCGGATTTCCCCTATTTTGGTGCTCATTGTTAGCCTATCACCCAAATATTGAACCTTGAAACTTAAGTCGCGGGGTTTTGAAAGTTTGTAACTGCATAATATCATGTGGGTCACGGGATCACTGTTTTCTCTAACCTTGTAACCTTGTCACAGAGTTTGGAAGTTTCTTAACCTCCCAACAAGTCGATCTTCTTCGATGTCACAATAATTGAGAATTCTCTAACCATCGGTGGGAGTTATGAAGTTTGGGTTTTCCCCAACTAGGCGACAGTGTTATCGACTTGTCACAGAGTTCGGGAAAATCCTAACTACCAGCTGGAGGTTGTGAAGTTTGTGTTTTCTCTGATTGAGTGACAAGCTGATGGTTTTGTGGGACCGGTCTATGTGGATAGTGATGACAGCGTACAACAGTAACTTGGATGCTGACAGATGTGGGGACCACTTGGGGGTTGGGAGTTAAATATTTAAGTATTTTCCAGAAGACTTGTTGCAAATATTGTAGATTCCCATCTTGATTCTCTAGAATTACACAAGTGGTGTATGCATGTCTTGGTGGAGACCACAAGGTATGGCTGACAGTTTGGTGCGATAGTCAAAAGCGATGAACGAGTGATGTGTTGACACATGGCACAATTTCATTTGTAGATTTTACATCGATATTATAAATCAACAATCATTAGTCGAAAGTTGTATTTTATGTTAGCGATATATTTGCATTTATTGCATGATCTAGCTTTAAATCTTTTCTTACCTCCATCCTCTTTCAGCCTATAAACCTATTTGTTTGGTAAATCCTTTTAACCTGCAAGCAACTTGCATAATTCCCAAATTTGATTTTTCAGCAAGGAGTCCATTTCTTCTTCCATTTCATGCTCTCACTTAACCTTAGTATCCACCTGCATAGCTTCATCATAACATTCTAGTTCACTAGCATCAATTAATAAAATAGAATACAAAGAGGGAGAAAATCTTTCTGGAGGTCTACATATCCTTGAAGATTTTCTAACATTCACTAGAGTTTGTGGTATTTGTTGTTGTTCTTGTTGCAAAGCATGAGGAACCACTGGAACATCATTGTTTGGTGTATCATCCAACACTACATAATCATTTTTTTTCTTCTCATGATGTTGCAATTGATCTTTGTACAACACTTTCTCATTGAATATGACATCCCTTCTCACAATTTTTTGATTTTCAAAATCTCAAAGCCTATAACCAAATTCATCAATGCCATATCCAACAAATATACATTTCTTTGATTTTTCATCAAGCTTGGTTCTATCTTCAGAATCTACATGTGCAAATGCTTCATAACCGAAGGTCTTGAGAAAATAATAACTCACCTTCTTACTTGTCCATGCTTCCTTTGGAATACCACAACCCAAAGGATTTAAGAGACCTCTATTGATTAAATAAACAACAGTGTTTACAACCTTTGTCCACATCTTTAAAGGTAGTCTAGCATGCAATATCATAGTTTGTGCACGCTCCATTATTGTTTTGTTCATCCGCTCAACCACTCCATTTTCCTATGGATTCCTTGGAACCATTTTTTGCCTATGAATACCATGAGAGGAAAAAAAAATTCAAACCCTTTGCTACAATACTCACCACCATTATCAGATCTAAGACATTTTAAGTTTTTACCTATCTGATTCTCAACCAAGCTTCTCCATTTCTTAAAAGTTTCAAATACATCAAATTTTTGTCTTAGGAAATAAATCCATACCTTCCTTGTTGCATCATCAATAAAAGTGACATAATACCAAGAGCCACTGAAAGAAGATATTTGAGCTGGTCCCCATACATCTGTATGCACAAGCTCCAATTTCTCATCTTTCTTTTGCTTCCCATCCTTGAGAAAACTAACTCTCTTTTGTTTTCCATACACACAACTTTCACAAAAATCCATATTAACACATTTTAAACTTGGTAAAACATTCTTTGAATGAAGTACTTTCATACCTTTTGCACTCATATGCCCAAGTCTATTATGCCACAGTACTAATTCAGAATCCATGGCGATTGTCTAATTTTATGCCTGTTGAACTGCAACAAATGTTCCTGAACATTGATTTTTATCTGCTATAGCTAAAGTAGAAGGAACAGTATGACCTATACAAAGATATAAGGTGCCTACTTTCACACATTTTTCTACCAATAAGGCACCTTTTGTACCCTTCCAATTTTTATCACTAAATGTAACAACACAACCTTCATCATCTAGTTTCTTTGCTAAAATTAAATTTCTTTTTAACTTTGGAACATGCCTTACCTCATCTAGTAGATAATGATTCCCATTCTACAACTTAATCTTGATTCTTCCCTTTCCAAAAATCTGATAGGGTTTGTTATCTCCCAAATAAACCATCCAAAAATCACCTTGGACATAATCAAGAAAATAACTTCTATCCAAGGTGTAGCATGAAATGAAGCCCCTGAATCTAACACCCAAGAATCATCAACATTATCAAGGGAAAGAATTAAAACATCCTCACTAGATTTATTACTTACTACATTTTCTTCTTTATTGCCTTCCTTTTTTGTCTCCTTTATTTTTCCAAGACTAGTAATCTTTCTTTGAATGACCTGGCTTACCACAATACCAACAATCCCTCTTGTCTAGATAGATTGAGACCTTTTTTCCTTTGATTTTCCTCATGACTTCCCATGTCTTCCAGTATTGTTTCCTCTCTCCTTTGTTCTGCCCTTGATTTCTACATTCAAAACACTACCTAATGTGGATGTTCCACCTGAGTTTTTCCTACGAATTTCCTCGCTTAAAATAATACCAACAATATCATAAAATTTCAATGTATTTGAACCAGAAACATAATTGCTAACATCCATTACCAAGCTATTCCAGGTTTCTAGCAAATAACACATAATTAAAAGAGCCATAACTTCTTCATCAAAGTTTACATTTACAAAATTTAATTAACTGCTAACCGTATTAAACTCATTTAAATGATCAACAATTGACCCACATTCTACCATTTTCATATTAAATAAGCACTTCATAAGAAATACCTTACTCGAAGCAGAAGGTTTTTCATATAACTTCCCCAAGGTTTCCATCAACTCTTGATTTGTCTTTGTTGTTGTAATATTGAATGCCATCAATTGTGACAGGCATAAACGAATGGCTCCCAGTGCCTTTCTATCCAGAAGATTCCAATCCTCATTACTCATTGTTGTAGATTTCTTGGCTATTCCTTCCAATGGCCTCCATAAATCCTTCTAATAGAGATAATCCTCCATCTGCATCTTCCATAACTGATAGTTTTTCCCATTGAATTTATCTACCTTCAATTTACTCTCATCAACCATTTCTCCCACTTAACCGCAAGACTCTCACTCAACCGTAAGACTTTCCTGTAGATGATAATCAAACAAAAACCACTCTGATACCACTTGTTAGGGTTAGAATGCAAATATGTAACAGTTAAATGCAGATTTAATCAATAAACATAGAAATGAAACACACACAAAATTAACATAGAGAATTTAACGTGGTTCACCCAATTCAAGCTACATCCACAAAACCACAACCATCCAATTTTATTATCCAGTGTAAAACATATTACAATATCACTAATAATTCCCTACTACAACTCCCATCCCACCCACTTATAATAAGCTTTTTAGAAGATTCCAGAATTAGGGTTCTACAAAGTCAATTTTTTCTTTGTTGGTGATGAAGTGAAAAACGGGAAAAAAAAATTCTCAAGGCATGTTGCCCCTAAACACCTGCCTGAGGCTTGGCCCAGCCCCGGACCCCGACAAGGATAGAAGAAGAGTGTACAATATAGCATGGTCAGTTGCCACATACCAATATTTGGTGCCAACCTATTTGGTGGTTACATGTTTGAGGTGTGTATGTTTCATTGAAGTGACTTAGAGAAGGTTATTCGAGGTTGTGAAAGATATATATGTAAGGTAAAATATTTGGAGATGTGTGTGGCATGGAATAATGCATATGTGATAATGTGTTGAGATCTGAGTGTGAGCAAGAATTCCTAAGACTATCGGAAGTAGTGAGTAGAAGGTGTCTATAGTTTAGTGTACCATAAGTCGTTGGAGGTAGTGATCCAAAGTTTGTGGATGGTAAAGAGACATTGTGGTGGTTTCTTCAATTGCCATGAGGTAGTGAACCTTCTTGTAGCTATTTCTTTGTAATTGGGAAGAAGTGTTATTTCTTAGTAGCAAACCTTTTCTTTTGGATAGTGAGTCCTTTAGGTAGTGAGCCTTTTGTAATCAGTTTTGACTTTCATATAGTGAGTTAATCCTCACCGTGATTTTTCCCTTCTAGAGTTTTTCACGTAAAAATTTGGTGTTCTATTTTGAATGTTTATGGATGTGTTGTTTTATTTGTTTGCATTCATGCTAATACTCAATAAGGGTTTGAAGGTTTTAATGCACAATTGATTCACCCACCCGCTCACCCCTTCCCCTCCTGTCCCTACCCCCTCCCGAGTTCTCCTATGTGTCTAATAGTAGATGAGGGGTTTGATTTATTGACCTTAATCCTATTAAATAATTAATAAAAAAATATATATTTGATAAAATAGTATTTAAAAATTATTCATCCTACACTATATATTTATTGTGTTTATTCACAAAAATATTTTAAAAAGAGGTTGGATTTCCTATTCCTTAAGTCATCTATACAAAAAAGATTTTGCATTCATAAAAGTGAAAACTTGTTACTTTTGTACATCATTTCATTAACTAGCTTTTATCAAATGAGCATTAAAATATATTAAATATGTAAAAGAAACTTAATTCTACATTTCTTGTTTAATCATATTCATATTGTATTTAAAGATTCTTTGAATCATTACATCGAATATAAGTAGCTTTACTTTTGAGACTAAAAGTTACTACTTGAGTATCAATTTTAGAATTAATTAATCATTTGCTCATGTCACATGTGCATATGGTTGCATGATCTTTTTATAACATTCATGAATATTTTTATTCATGATCTTACCTATCATTATATATGCTTTATAAGATCATTATATATGCTTTATATGCTTTCTAAAAGTAAATCTTAGTAACTTTATAATATCACATATTTATATTCATATATAATAATAAATTTTAAAGTTATATCAAATTATTTCTATTTTTAGATACAATTAATACATAAAGATTACCACTACATGACTTTATTCGACAGCAATCATTACTATATAAAACTACTTCATACTTGCTTATGAAAAAGCTGTAATGCTTGAAGACAAACCAAATTCTTTTAGATGGACATCAATGATTCCCAAAGATACTCTTAGATCAATTTTTTTAATCATGAACTTAAATCACATTAAAATTTTGTCATTAATTTTCTTGGCGGTGCTGGTGATGAATTTGGGGGATGTCCATTAGGCTTTCCAGCGGTGAATTTCTGGCAATGAATTTGTCGGATGCCCATTAGACTCTAGAAAAATTCACTGCATGTAACTTAGTGACAATTCATGTAAATTAATCTATTTTTTGTAAATTTGTTGGACAACTCGTGTAATTTTGTCTATTTTGTGCCCTTGATGACTGGTTTTTTTATTACAGTTGTCTTTGTGACTGATCGCTATGTTCTTCAACTACTTCTGGTAACTTCATCCTTATATTTTTTTATTACTCTATTCCATATTAAAAAAAAACATGTTTTATCATAGATCTGTAGAATTTACTTCATCGAAAGTTCATTATAATTCTGCAGTCCAGAACTATCTTAAACTTGTAAACCTAATAATCAACTTGAATACCAGCAAACTAAGTCCAAAATGATTTCATCCCATGAATTCCCCGTGGAATACAAGACGACAAAGGAAGCCAAAGATTCGTTCATTGAAATTTAACGCACTTTGATGGAGCATTTAATGCGTTGCTCATTCTATCTTATCTCTATATCTGTGATCACCTGCACACGCCGTACTGAAATTTTGATCACCACCTGCAACAGTTTTCAGTGTGAATAGTTGTCAATGGCGAAAAGACTGTAATGTGAATATATCAACTTTGTGGTGGCTTTGAAAATAAAACCTGTAAATTCCACATCATAAGTTGTTCCCCGTAAACACCATCATTTACCTGTTTCCCACTTATCTTGCACAAAAATGGGTGGAACCATCAGAGATTTGTCCCTTCTGAAGGCTACAAATCCAACTCCAAAAATGGGTGGAACCATCACAGGTGTCAAATAGTGATTTAGTTATTATTAGCAGAAGAAATTCTGCAATTGCTTATAACTACAGTTGAGTTTAAGTTTTGTTTCTCTGAATGGGTGTCTACTTCATGAATGTGTTAAAAGCTTGTTTTTTAAGTCTTTTCTTTAAGGATTCTTTACAAGTTATTTTTTGGGTTTTGCTATTATAAGTTTGTGATTAATTTTTCGTGACGGTGAATTGGTGGTGGTAAATTTTCCTTCAGGTGAATTTGTCATGGAGTCTATTCAAAAAATATATATATTTTATTTATTTTTAAAATGTGGTGTCTATTTTATTATGTCTTAAAATTTCCTTTTGAATGTGATCTTCAAGTCTTCAAATGCGAGGTTTCTGTTTCACAATTTGAAGTTTCAATTAAGTTAATGATTTTGTTCCACAAATAATTGATTCCATGTTTAATATTGACCAACATAATCCTTAAGCAATACATATCTCAAAATTGTTGAGCTTAAATGTGGTCTCCAAGTCTTCAAATTTAGGATGCCTTACCAAATTCCTTGGTTTGATTTTTTATTATAGACTCCATGGCAAGACCATCTAATTATAATTTATACTCTTATAGGTGAAATTCCTATCATAGTAAATTTATTGAATTGCTCTTTGAATTATGTCTTCTAAGTCTTTAGTAAATTCATTGAATTGCTCTTTGAATTATGTTTTCAAGTCTTTAAAAATGGAGTTACTCGTGAAAACTCATTGTTTGAAGTTTTAATGAAAAAACATCACTCCAGAGATAATTGATTGTGGGTTATTAGTCTATCTTAAATCACATAAAAATAAAAATAATTATGAAATATGCAAGTTATTTTGAAAAGAAATTTAATTTAATTTATTATATTAATTATTCATAAGCTAATTTAGAAAGGATTATTGCAATGAATATTTTTTTTTAATTGTTAAGAGTTACAATTAAAATGGCATTCTAATAAGTATTTGTTTTCTAGATTTTTATGGATGAATCATATATTCAAAATTAAGAACTTCTCAATAAATAGATTAATCTCATAGGCGAAAAAGAAAAAATCTAATTGTCTATAAATTTTTAGGGTAAATTAATTAAATAAATATATGATAAATTCAATAAGATTAAAGAGTTGAGGCATTTAAATATTTGGAATAAAAAATTGAAAAAAATTTATAAATCAAATAAATCAAATAAAAATATCTACATTGAAATCTAATGTACATATGATGCAATAGATGTTTGTAAATGATTTATTAATATGAAATAAAATTAAGAATGATAAAAAATGCCTTAGAATCTAGAGATTCATTATCTATTTTCTAAGTCACTTTCATATTTGTGGAAATGATCTACATAATTGTAGATTTGAGGTAGAATTAAAAATTTAAATTATGGTGTGTAGAATGGACATTTTCTTAGTTAACTATGAATGTATGCATTCATATTATTTGATTGGAAATGTTTAGGAACAAAATGGGCATTGTTGTACAAAGGGTTTATTCTACCTTGGCCCAATCCCCAAGTACAAATTTAACAACTGTAAGAGAGGGGGACAAACCACATCAAGGCTCCAGGTCACGGAGAGCCAAGAGTGGAGGGTTTCCTTAACTTACCTCACTCTAAAAGATGTTTTGAGACAAGAATCAAGAATGATGAGGACTATAGTGTACTTATATCACTCTATAGATCCCGAACATAGGTTTGGGCTAGGCGAGTTGGTTTTTAGAGTCGATACTGTGTCTCAGACAACTCTTTTTTTGAGGACAGCAACACAGTTCTGGGATGACAACACGGTGTGCTGACGTCTCTTGGACACGCTAGCATCCATACGATCGGAAAGTAGTGAACACAATACAAACTACCTAAAATCTAACTGACAGCCTAGCTAATGGACTTTAACGAAAATGACAAGATGATGAAATACATAAAGTAAATGCATAAATAGTGGAGCAAATAGATAAAGACTAAAGTGATAAAGACCAACTCATAGAAGCCCCAATTCGCCAACTAGCTCCACACGTACATTCACCTACACACAAGCAAGAAGGGGGAAATTGTTGGGGCTGTATAGGGGAAGTACCTTAGTCAAACCCCTATTTTGGTGTTTCCACCTCCACTGACAGCCAAAAAGAAACAAAGTAGAAATATGCAATAAAGGAAAGAAGAGAGAACAATACACACTACAAAATAATATAATGTTATTCAATCAAATCACAAAGGAGAGGAGTGAAACATTACGACCTCCACCCAAAATCTCACTAGCCAATGGAGGAGAATATGGACATGGCAAGGTCACCATAGCTACAATTGCAATGAAAGGAGGTCTCGCAAGACTCCAATCCCACACTTACAATGGCTTGCTTCACACTTGCTATGTGGAGTTGATGGAGTGTTGTTGTTGCAATAGAGTGTTGAAAATGTTGCTTGAATGTGTTGGAAATGTTAAGAGATGGCTTGAGAATGTGAGTAGATTGCAAGAGAGATTGTGAAGAGATGAAATGGAATGCTTAGAGGATCAAATGGAGTGAGAATGGATCAATTTGAAGGAAGAATAAGGAACTTTCGGGTCAGTTGGTCGAAGAGGGACGTTACAATTCATCCCCAATTGAGAGTGTACAATGCCTTTACCAACTTTAGATGCAGGAATCCATTAGGGATGACAGTGCACCACACGGACGTTTGTGCGTCATGCGTGCATCCCCAATAGAAATTCTCTCACCAATGCACAAGATAGATTCCAAGTGGAAGGAAGGTAGTTGGGTGATGTGGTATTTTGCCTTTGGATTTGATTTTCTAAGGTGAGGGTGCGTGAAAGGGGAATTTGCATAAGGGGTGAAAATTCGCTCCTATACAACTTTGTGGAAAGATCATAGTCAAGTAAATAATGTACTAGTGTTGATGGAGAAAGGTAATGCAATAATGAGTGCTTGGATTATTTTAATGATTATTAAAATTTGTTTTATATCTAGGTATTAGATGTATCGTATCTATAAAAATAAACTTAGGATTATATAAATTAAATATAACAGATGTCAAATATGACAAGTGAAACATCTTATAATTCAAGTCAACATATAATGAATTGTGGAAATAGTTAGGTTGATCTAAAATTTGAATTCAAATATATGAAGTTCTAGGTTCAGTTATATAAATCATGCAACTAACATGGGTCACTTGAACAAATTCAACATTGAACATTGGGAAAATCAATTGTGATTGATTTATAGGAGTGCAAATGAAATTAGGTAAGGATTAAATTATATTTCATAATTTTTGATTAATTAAACTTCATATTAATTTTTTATGTATCATGATAATATTATTTAATTATGAGGAATATATATATTATGTATATTGATCTAATTATAAATGTTGTTTTTTTAGATAAAACGGTAGGGCCACTAAAAAACATGATATATTAAAATTAGATTAGAAAATTACATAATTATGCAGATATGCATAGCGAAAAACTTGGACTGAAGCAACGTTAATTTAACAAGTAAGCTTATCAATCCCTTAAAGAACATTTGAATAATAAAAATTACTAGCTTAGAAGAACCAAAGGCTAATCAATATGGATTTCACTTGAACTGGCTAAATCAGGCAATATTAGAAATGCTAGAAAATTATGAGGGTCTAAAACAACATACTTAATGAGGAAGTGAGCATAATTGAACATATTGTGGGAACTCAAGTACACAAATTCACTCACCAAAGACCTCATATCATTTATCCATGCCATAAATTCTTTAGGATTGTTTCCAGTTAGACCAAAAACCATCAAATAGAGGAGCTAAACCATACAACTACTTATTTCTATCTAGAAATCCACCCACAAGTAATAACTAATATCCATCCTAGGTAGCAGAAAGAACTAGACATGAGAAAATAGATGGTTGTAGAAAGCTTAACGATCTCTAACCATCACATTGCATTCATTACATTGAACACAAAAACCAACTTCAATACAAAGGGCTAGTAAGATCTAATTATAAATGTTGCTTCAACTATTATCTTGTATTTATAGATATTCAAGTGCAAATTTGTAGGTTAATATTCCTTGACCTATGGAAAATTGTGAAAGTTTTCAAGAAAAAAATATTATCTTTTCTTTGATAAACCTAGGGTTACCCTATGAGAGGATTAAGGTATTCTTGTGTGTGTATTTGTAATTTTTTGTTGATTATTTTATATTATTTTGTTGGTTATTTTATTAAGTGAGTTTTGGTTAGGATCTCTCAAGTGGAAATATTTTGAAATTGAGTAGGAAATTTAAAGACCTTTTTATATCTATTTTTATATTATTGGTGTAAAATTAAATTTATAATATAATAAAATATTTTATTTTAGTTCATAATAGAATATATATTATGTTTTTTCAAAGTTTCCAAAGCCTTGAAAATTGACCTGGAAGATAAGTGGTGAGATTGGAGAAGGAAACACGATTTTGAGAGGAAAATTTAGCACCTCTTCCCTAGATTTATTACATGTAGATAATAGATATTTATTAGTTATATGTAGACAATATATTAATTGACTATTATCTAGTTAAGTATATTTTGAATATTTGATTAGGTTGGATCATTGGGATTCATTTTTTTACCTTTAATGTTTCAAATAGTTTTGGAGGGGAGAAAATGGGAGAAATAGAGAGCTTAGAGGTGAGAAAATTAAGAAGCTTGGATCAAGAAACATCTTAAGTTCTCTTAATTATAGAGGTAGTAATTATCCCCTTTTGTATTTCAATGAATGGTTGTTAAAATGGTTGTTACATATTGATATATTTTTCTTGTGTAAATTGAACCGTAAGGAAAATAGGTGGTGGAAATTCCATTATTTTCCTTAGGTCATTCAAGAATGTCCTAGGGTCCCCAATTGGATTGACTATCAACCCCAAAGGTGAGTCAATTCTCAACAAGGAATACTAGGAAGGGGTTCTTTAAACTTTGAGGGGTTCACCACCAAGCAAAGGCTTGGAAAAGACAACGTAACATTTAACTCACAAAACCTAGTAGTGCAAGCTAAATGATGAGTGTAAATGATGAAATTAAGCAACATGAAGTTATGATGTGTGTACCTAGGAAGTTTGGAAATGTGATGAGGATTCTAGAAATGCAAAAATGTTGTCAAAATATGTCAGGGAGGACTAAGACACCCTTACTATTGTCTTAGTCCCGCTATTGTTTTTTGGGGGGGATACAGAATCTTTGAATGTTAGAACAGGATTTGAAAGAATCTCTGCAAAATTCCACCAAGAGGACTAAGACACCCTTACTACCATCTTAGTCCCGGTCTGAATTTCTAAAATCTCTTAATGCGATCACGAGGTTCAAGGTCTACACTTCCTTCTTCACCAATTCTTCAGATCTAGACCTATAAATAACTTACAGAACAAAGGAAATTTGATTGATTGTTTATGGGAGTTTTCCTTGGTCAAACCCCTTGTTTGGTAATTAAACCTTGATGAAAATGCATAGATCTAAAAAATGGAAATGTGTGTGAGCCCTAATCTTAAGTGTATCTGAGATTATGCAAGCTAGACCATGGAGAAACCCTATTCAAATGTGTTAGAATAGAATTCCTAAGATTAAAATAAAAATGATCTACAAAGGAGATCTCTAATGACCCCAGTAAGTCATAAACATGAAAGATACCTTCCTTAAGAAGAAAATAGAACAACAATGGAAGATGGAATCACTCAAAAAACAAGTCCTTAGGCTTGGAAGAATGGATAGTTGCATCTCCAACCTAGAATCTCTCATGATCCTCCATAGGCATCCATCATCAGTCTTTGGAAATGCTAGATCTTGGCTTGAAAATGGATTTGAAAACCTACAAAAACACAATAGAAGGCTACTCCAAGACTTCAATTCCTTGCTTCTTGAAACTCTCCTTCAAACTTACTTCACTTATCTCAACTTTCTTCAACTTACTTGCTTCTTATGTGAAAAATGGGTGTGAATCTTACTTTTATAGGCATTCCTATCCAATAACCTGATTATTAGATCCCAAAGGCCGACAAAAATGCTAATTTAATTCAAATATTTTCATTTCTTGCTCTTAATTCATGAAAATAAAGCCCTCGGGACTAAGACACCCTAGGTGGCATCTTGGTCCCACTAAGGGGGACTAAGATGCCACCAAGGGTGTCTTAGTCCCACAAGACTTATTTTGCAATTTTAAAAGGTGGGTTACCAAGATTAAAGGTTGTTTATGGATTTTGGTCAAGTTAGAGTTGAAATATGCCTCAGGATGCACCAAAAGGAGTCTTAGGGTCCCATAATAGGTGACTTAAAGGGAATTTAATGGAAGGGGTGCCAAAATAGGTCCAATTTAAGTGTGAAAATGCAAAGGTATGCATTTTTCTACACTACATAAATAATATTTTTATAGAAAATTATTAGGGTTGGAGATTTTTTGTGTTGGGTGTGAATCTTCCCATTTGAGTTAAGAGCCGCCTATTTTTTTGGGTTAAGAGAAGTGTTCATCCTCTTTTGAGGAAATTTCTAAAATGATGTTATTTGGTATTGAGTGCTTATGTGTGACGATGATTTTAAGTATGGGGATAATATGTTTGAAAACTAAGTGTTCATTTGAGCAGATAGGTTTTGTTATGGATCTAGTATATAGATATCTTATACATGACTCTTTTCATTTTGGGTAAATGATTTGGGAGGATATATACTATGATGTGTTATGGTGATTTGCGAATATTGATGGGTATTGAAAATATTTAGATTTGATTTATATTTAGTTTACTAAGAGGCTAGTGAGTCCTATTGACCCCCCTTTTAATGGCTCTTAAGAAGATCCATTTATTTGAGTTAGCCATTTGGGGCTTGTAGATTTTTGTGTATGTTGTTTTCTATTGTGAAAACTTAATTTCTTGATGTCATCACCCTATCCTTAAGAAGTTAAGTATTATTCAATAAGATGAAATATATATATATATATATATGTTTTAATAATAATATAGTTTTGAAATAAACTTTAAGAAAAATATAGACTAAAATACCACTTTAACTAAAACTTTTGAAGTTGGTAGTAAAGGGAAGATATAGAGAAATA